>BDMV01000022.1:0-13226 GCA_008326285.1 Oryza officinalis | reverse complement strand
GTTTCGATCGGTTTCGTTTTCGCATCACACAAACATTTCACTGGACCCACCGAGCCGAAGAAAAAAGAATTTTCACAACCAACGGTGCAAAACAAATTTTGATATGCCCGAAGAAGCTTTTGAGTGGTTACGATCGGTTTCGTTCCTGCATGACACAAACATTTCACCGGGCCGACCGACTCGGGCAAAAAAGAATTTTCACAACCAACGGTGCCAAAAAAATTTTGTTATGCCCGAAGAAGCTTTTGAGTGGTTTCGATCGGTTTCGTTCTCGCAACACACAAACACTTCGATGGGCCCACCAACTCGTGTAGAAAAGAATTTTCACAAGGAAAGTATGTGGTATGCTCGAAAACGCTTTTGAGTGGTTTTGATTAGTTTCATTTTCGCATCAGACAAACTTTGCAGCGGGCCCACCGACTCCTGTGTAAATTAGCTTTCGCAACCGATGCGCTTTTGATTTGTTTCTATCGGTTTCGTTTTCACAGCACCCAAATATTTCAATCGGCCCACCACGTGTAGAAAAGAAATTTCACAACGAAAGTTTCTAATATAACCAAAAATGCTTTTGAGTGGTTTCGATCGGTTTCGTTCTCGCATCACACAAACATTTCGATGGGCCCACCACCTCGTGTAGAAAAGAATTTTCACAAGGAAAGTTTGTGATATGCTCGAAAACGCTTTCGAGTGGTTTTGATCGGTTTCATTTTCGCATCACACAAACTTTGCGGCGGGCCCACCGACTCCTGTGTAAATTAGCTTTCGCAATCGATGCGCTTTTGATTTGTTTCGATCGGTTTCGTTTTCGCATCGCCCAAACATTTCCATCGGCCACCGCGTGTAGAAATGAAATTTCACTATGAAAGTTTCTGATATACCCGAAAATGCTTTTGAGTGGTTTCGATCGGTTTCGTTTTCGCATCACACAAACATTGCGGCGGGCCCACCGACTCGTGTGTAAATTAGCTTTCGCAACCGATGCGCTTTTGATTTGTTTCTATCGGTTTTGTTTTCACATCACCGAAACATTTCAATCGGCCCACCATGTGTAGAAAAGAAATTTCACAACGAAAGTTTCTGATATAACCAAAAATGCTTTTGAGTGGTTTCGATCGGTTTCGTTCTCGCATCACACAAACATTTCGATGGGCCCACCAACTCGTGTAGAAAAGAATTTTCACAAGGAAAGTTTGTGATATGCTCGAAAACGCTTTCGAGTGGTTTTGATCGGTTTCATTTTCGCATCAGACAAACTTTGCAGCGGGCCCACCGACTCCTGTGTAAATTAGCTTTCGCAACCGATGCGCTTTTGATTTGTTTCTATCGGTTTCGTTTTCACATCACCCAAACATTTCAATCGGCCCACCACGTGTAGAAAAGAAATTTCACAACGAAAGTTTCTGATATAACCAAAAATGCTTTTGAGTGGTTTCGATCGGTTTCGTTCTCGCATCACACAAACATTTCGATGGGCCCACCAACTCGTGTAGAAAAGAATTTTCACAAGGAAAGTTTGTGATATGCTCGAAAACGCTTTCGAGTGGTTTTGATCGGTTTCATTTTCGCATCACACAAACTTTGCAGCGGGCCCACCGACTCCTGTGTAAATTAGCTTTCGCAACCGATGCGCTTTTGATTTGTTTCTATCGGTTTCGTTTTCACATCACCCAAACATTTCAATCGGCCCACCACGTGTAGAAAAGAAATTTCACAACGAAAGTTTCTGATATAACCAAGAATGCTTTTGAGTGGTTTCGATCGGTTTCGTTCTCGCATCACACAAACATTTCGATGGGCCCACCAACTCGTGTAGAAAAGAATTTTCACAAGGAAAGTTTGTGATATGCTCGAAAACGCTTTCGAGTGGTTTTGATCGGTTTCATTTTCGCATCAGACAAACTTTGCAGCGGGCCCACCGACTCCTGTGTAAATTAGCTTTCGCAACCGATGCGCTTTTGATTTGTTTCTATCGGTTTCGTTTTCACATCACCCAAACATTTCAATCGGCCCACCACGTGTAGAAAAGAAATTTCACAACGAAAGTTTCTGATATAACCAAGAATGCTTTTGAGTGGTTTCGATCGGTTTCGTTCTCGCATCACACAAACATTTCGATGGGCCCACCAACTCGTGTAGAAAAGAATTTTCACAAGGAAAGTTTGTGATATGCTCGAAAACGCTTTCGAGTGGTTTTGATCGGTTTCATTTTCGCATCAGACAAACTTTGCAGCGGGCCCACCGACTCCTGTGTAAATTAGCTTTCGCAACCGATGCGCTTTTGATTTGTTTCTATCGGTTTCGTTTTCACATCACCCAAACATTTCAATCGGCCCACCACGTGTAGAAAAGAAATTTCACAACGAAAGTTTCTGATATAACCAAAAATGCTTTTGAGTGGTTTCGATCGGTTTCGTTCTCGCATCACACAAACATTTCGATGGGCCCACCAACTCGTGTAGAAAAGAATTTTCACAAGGAAAGTTTGTGATATGCTCGAAAACGCTTTCGAGTGGTTTTGATCGGTTTCATTTTCGCATCACACAAACTTTGCAGCGGGCCCACCGACTCCTGTGTAAATTAGCTTTCGCAACCGATGCGCTTTTGATTTGTTTCTATCGGTTTCGTTTTCACATCACCCAAACATTTCAATCGGCCCACCACGTGTAGAAAAGAAATTTCACAACGAAAGTTTCTGATATAACCAAGAATGCTTTTGAGTGGTTTCGATCGGTTTCGTTCTCGCATCACACAAACATTTCGATGGGCCCACCAACTCGTGTAGAAAAGAATTTTCACAAGGAAAGTTTGTGATATGCTCGAAAACGCTTTCGAGTGGTTTTGATCGGTTTCATTTTCGCATCAGACAAACTTTGCAGCGGGCCCACCGACTCCTGTGTAAATTAGCTTTCGCAACCGATGCGCTTTTGATTTGTTTCTATCGGTTTCGTTTTCACATCACCCAAACATTTCAATCGGCCCACCACGTGTAGAAAAGAAATTTCACAACGAAAGTTTCTGATATAACCAAAAATGCTTTTGAGTGGTTTCGATCGGTTTCGTTCTCGCATCACACAAACATTTCGATGGGCCCACCAACTCGTGTAGAAAAGAATTTTCACAAGGAAAGTTTGTGATATGCTCGAAAACGCTTTCGAGTGGTTTTGATCGGTTTCATTTTCGCATCAGACAAACTTTGCAGCGGGCCCACCGACTCCTGTGTAAATTAGCTTTCGCAACCGATGCGCTTTTGATTTGTTTCTATCGGTTTCGTTTTCACATCACCCAAACATTTCAATCGGCCCACCACGTGTAGAAAAGAAATTTCACAACGAAAGTTTCTGATATAACCAAAAATGCTTTTGAGTGGTTTCGATCGGTTTCGTTCTCGCATCACACAAACATTTCGATGGGCCCACCAACTCGTGTAGAAAAGAATTTTCACAAGGAAAGTTTGTGATATGCTCGAAAACGCTTTCGAGTGGTTTTGATCGGTTTCATTTTCGCATCACACAAACTTTGCAGCGGGCCCACCGACTCCTGTGTAAATTAGCTTTCGCAACCGATGCGCTTTTGATTTGTTTCTATCGGTTTCGTTTTCACATCACCCAAACATTTCAATCGGCCCACCACGTGTAGAAAAGAAATTTCACAACGAAAGTTTCTGATATAACCAAGAATGCTTTTGAGTGGTTTCGATCGGTTTCGTTCTCGCATCACACAAACATTTCGATGGGCCCACCAACTCGTGTAGAAAAGAATTTTCACAAGGAAAGTTTGTGATATGCTCGAAAACGCTTTCGAGTGGTTTTGATCGGTTTCATTTTCGCATCAGACAAACTTTGCAGCGGGCCCACCGACTCCTGTGTAAATTAGCTTTCGCAACCGATGCGCTTTTGATTTGTTTCTATCGGTTTCGTTTTCACATCACCCAAACATTTCAATCGGCCCACCACGTGTAGAAAAGAAATTTCACAACGAAAGTTTCTGATATAACCAAGAATGCTTTTGAGTGGTTTCGATCGGTTTCGTTCTCGCATCACACAAACATTTCGATGGGCCCACCAACTCGTGTAGAAAAGAATTTTCACAAGGAAAGTTTGTGATATGCTCGAAAACGCTTTCGAGTGGTTTTGATCGGTTTCATTTTCGCATCAGACAAACTTTGCAGCGGGCCCACCGACTCCTGTGTAAATTAGCTTTCGCAACCGATGCGCTTTTGATTTGTTTCTATCGGTTTCGTTTTCACATCACCCAAACATTTCAATCGGCCCACCACGTGTAGAAAAGAAATTTCACAACGAAAGTTTCTGATATAACCAAGAATGCTTTTGAGTGGTTTCGATCGGTTTCGTTCTCGCATCACACAAACATTTCGATGGGCCCACCAACTCGTGTAGAAAAGAATTTTCACAAGGAAAGTTTGTGATATGCTCGAAAACGCTTTCGAGTGGTTTTGATCGGTTTCATTTTCGCATCACACAAACTTTGCAGCGGGCCCACCGACTCCTGTGTAAATTAGCTTTCGCAACCGATGCGCTTTTGATTTGTTTCTATCGGTTTCGTTTTCACATCACCCAAACATTTCAATCGGCCCACCACGTGTAGAAAAGAAATTTCACAACGAAAGTTTCTGATATAACCAAGAATGCTTTTGAGTGGTTTCGATCGGTTTCGTTCTCGCATCACACAAACATTTCGATGGGCCCACCAACTCGTGTAGAAAAGAATTTTCACAAGGAAAGTTTGTGATATGCTCGAAAACGCTTTCGAGTGGTTTTGATCGGTTTCATTTTCGCATCAGACAAACTTTGCAGCGGGCCCACCGACTCCTGTGTAAATTAGCTTTCGCAACCGATGCGCTTTTGATTTGTTTCTATCGGTTTCGTTTTCACATCACCCAAACATTTCAATCGGCCCACCACGTGTAGAAAAGAAATTTCACAACGAAAGTTTCTGATATAACCAAGAATGCTTTTGAGTGGTTTCGATCGGTTTCGTTCTCGCATCACACAAACATTTCGATGGGCCCACCAACTCGTGTAGAAAAGAATTTTCACAAGGAAAGTTTGTGATATGCTCGAAAACGCTTTCGAGTGGTTTTGATCGGTTTCATTTTCGCATCAGACAAACTTTGCAGCGGGCCCACCGACTCCTGTGTAAATTAGCTTTCGCAACCGATGCGCTTTTGATTTGTTTCTATCGGTTTCGTTTTCACATCACCCAAACATTTCAATCGGCCCACCACGTGTAGAAAAGAAATTTCACAACGAAAGTTTCTGATATAACCAAAAATGCTTTTGAGTGGTTTCGATCGGTTTCGTTCTCGCATCACACAAACATTTCGATGGGCCCACCAACTCGTGTAGAAAAGAATTTTCACAAGGAAAGTTTGTGATATGCTCGAAAACGCTTTCGAGTGGTTTTGATCGGTTTCATTTTCGCATCACACAAACTTTGCAGCGGGCCCACCGACTCCTGTGTAAATTAGCTTTCGCAACCGATGCGCTTTTGATTTGTTTCTATCGGTTTCGTTTTCACATCACCCAAACATTTCAATCGGCCCACCACGTGTAGAAAAGAAATTTCACAACGAAAGTTTCTGATATAACCAAGAATGCTTTTGAGTGGTTTCGATCGGTTTCGTTCTCGCATCACACAAACATTTCGATGGGCCCACCAACTCGTGTAGAAAAGAATTTTCACAAGGAAAGTTTGTGATATGCTCGAAAACGCTTTCGAGTGGTTTTGATCGGTTTCATTTTCGCATCAGACAAACTTTGCAGCGGGCCCACCGACTCCTGTGTAAATTAGCTTTCGCAACCGATGCGCTTTTGATTTGTTTCTATCGGTTTCGTTTTCACATCACCCAAACATTTCAATCGGCCCACCACGTGTAGAAAAGAAATTTCACAACGAAAGTTTCTGATATAACCAAGAATGCTTTTGAGTGGTTTCGATCGGTTTCGTTCTCGCATCACACAAACATTTCGATGGGCCCACCAACTCGTGTAGAAAAGAATTTTCACAAGGAAAGTTTGTGATATGCTCGAAAACGCTTTCGAGTGGTTTTGATCGGTTTCATTTTCGCATCAGACAAACTTTGCAGCGGGCCCACCGACTCCTGTGTAAATTAGCTTTCGCAACCGATGCGCTTTTGATTTGTTTCTATCGGTTTCGTTTTCACATCACCCAAACATTTCAATCGGCCCACCACGTGTAGAAAAGAAATTTCACAACGAAAGTTTCTGATATAACCAAGAATGCTTTTGAGTGGTTTCGATCGGTTTCGTTCTCGCATCACACAAACATTTCGATGGGCCCACCAACTCGTGTAGAAAAGAATTTTCACAAGGAAAGTTTGTGATATGCTCGAAAACGCTTTCGAGTGGTTTTGATCGGTTTCATTTTCGCATCACACAAACTTTGCAGCGGGCCCACCGACTCCTGTGTAAATTAGCTTTCGCAACCGATGCGCTTTTGATTTGTTTCTATCGGTTTCGTTTTCACATCACCCAAACATTTCAATCGGCCCACCACGTGTAGAAAAGAAATTTCACAACGAAAGTTTCTGATATAACCAAAAATGCTTTTGAGTGGTTTCGATCGGTTTCGTTCTCGCATCACACAAACATTTCGATGGGCCCACCAACTCGTGTAGAAAAGAATTTTCACAAGGAAAGTTTGTGATATGCTCGAAAACGCTTTCGAGTGGTTTTGATCGGTTTCATTTTCGCATCACACAAACTTTGCAGCGGGCCCACCGACTCCTGTGTAAATTAGCTTTCGCAACCGATGCGCTTTTGATTTGTTTCTATCGGTTTCGTTTTCACATCACCCAAACATTTCAATCGGCCCACCACGTGTAGAAAAGAAATTTCACAACGAAAGTTTCTGATATAACCAAGAATGCTTTTGAGTGGTTTCGATCGGTTTCGTTCTCGCATCACACAAACATTTCGATGGGCCCACCAACTCGTGTAGAAAAGAATTTTCACAAGGAAAGTTTGTGATATGCTCGAAAACGCTTTCGAGTGGTTTTGATCGGTTTCATTTTCGCATCACACAAACTTTGCAGCGGGCCCACCGACTCGTGTGTAAATTAGCTTTCGCAACCGATGCGCTTTTGATTTGTTTCTATCGGTTTCGTTTTCACATCACCCAAACATTTCAATCGGCCCACCACGTGTAGAAAAGAAATTTCACAACGAAAGTTTCTGATATAACCAAGAATGCTTTTGAGTGGTTTCGATCGGTTTCGTTCTCGCATCACACAAACATTTCGATGGGCCCACCAACTCGTGTAGAAAAGAATTTTCACAAGGAAAGTTTGTGATATGCTCGAAAACGCTTTCGAGTGGTTTTGATCGGTTTCATTTTCGCATCACACAAACTTTGCAGCGGGCCCACCGACTCCTGTGTAAATTAGCTTTCGCAACCGATGCGCTTTTGATTTGTTTCTATCGGTTTCGTTTTCGCATCACCCAAACATTTCAATCGGCCCACCGCGTGTAGTAAAGAACTTTCACAACGAAAGTTTCTGATATACCCTAAAATGCTTTTGAGTGGTTTCGATCGGTTTCGTTTTCTACACGAGTTGGTGGGCTCAACCGATCGAAACAACTAAAAAGCGTCTTCGGGCATATCGAAATGTGTTCGGCACCGTTGGTTGTGAAAATTCTTTTTTCTCCAGGTCGGTGGGCCCGGTGAAATGTTTGTGTGATACGAGAACGAAACCGATCGAAACCACTCAAAGGCATTTTTCGGCATATCGTAATGTGTTCAGCGCCTTTCGTTGTGAAAATTCCTTGTCACACGAGTCGTTGGGCCCGCCAGAATGTTTGTGTGACGCGAAAATTAAACCAATCAAAACCACTCAAAAGCGTTTTCGGGCATATCACAAACTTTCGTTGTGATAATTATTTTCTACACGGGTTGGTGGGCTCAACCGATCGAAACCACTAAAAATCGTCTTCGGGCATCTCAAAATGTGTTTGGCACCGTTGGTTGTGAAAATTCTTTTTTCTCCGGGTCGGTGGGCCCGGTGAAATCTTTGTGTGATGCGAGAACGAAACCGATCGAAACCACTCAAAAGCGTCTTCGGGCATATCAAAATGTGTTTGGCACCGTTGGTTGTGAAAATTCTTTTTTCTCTGGGTCGGTGGGCCCGGTATCGTAATGTGTTCGGCGCCTTTCGTTGTGAAAATTAATTTTCACACGAGTCATTGGGCCCGCCACAATGTTTGTGTGATGCGAAAAATAAACCGATCAAAACCACTCAAAAGCGTTTTCGGGCATATCACAAACTTTCGTTGTGAAAATTATTTTCTACACGAGTTGGTGGGCCCATCGAAATGTTTGTGTGATGCGAAAACGAAACCGATCGAAACCACTCAAGAGCGTCTTCGGGCATATCAAAATGTGTTTGGCACCGTTGGTTGTGAAGATTCTTTTTTCCCCAAGTCGGTGGGCCCGATGAAATGTTTGTGTGATGCGAGAACGAAACCGATCGAAACCACTCAAAAGCGTCTTCGGGCATATCAAAATGTGTTTGGCACCGTTGGTTGTGAAAATTCTTTTTTCCCCGAGTCGGTGGGCCCGGTATCGTAATGTGTTCGGCGCCTTTCGTTGTGGAAATTCATTTTCACACGAGTCGTTGGGCCCGCCACAATGTTTGTGTGATGTGAAAAATAAACCGATCAAAACCACTCAAAAGCGTTTTCGGGCATATCACAAACTTTCGTTGTTAAAATTATTTTCTACACGATTTGGTGGGCCCATCAAAATGTTTGTGTGATGCGAAAACGAAACCGATCGAAACCACTCAAGAGGTTCTTCGGGCATATCAAAATGTGTTTGGCACCGTTGGCTGTGAAAATTATTTTCTACAAGAGTTGGTGGGCCCGTTGAAAAGGTTTGTGTGATGCGAAAACGAAACCAATTGAAACCACTCAAAAGCGTCTTCGGGCATATCAAAATGTGTTTGGCACCGTTGGTTGTGAAAATTCTTTTTTCTCCGGGTCGGTGGGCCCGGTATCGTAATGTGTTCGGCGCCTTTCGTTGTGAAAATTCATTTTCACACGAGTCGTTGGGCCCGCCACAATGTTTGTGTGATGTGAAAAATAAACCGATCAAAACCACTCAAAAGCGTTTTCGGGCATATCACAAACTTTCGTTGTCAAAATTATTTTCTACACGATTTGGTGGGCCCATCAAAATGTTTGTGTGATGCGAAAACGAAACCGATCGAAACCACTCAAGAGCGTCTTCGGGCATATCAAAATGTGTTTGGCACCATTGGTTGTGAAAATTATTTTCTACACGAGTTGGTGGGCTCAACCGATCAAAACCACTAAAAAGCGTCTTCGGGCATATCGAAATGTGTTTGGCACCGTTGGTTGTGAAAATTATTTTCTACAAGAGTTGGTGGGCCCATTGAAAAGGTTTGTGTGATGCGAAAACGAAACCGATTGAAACCACTCAAAAGCGTCTTCGAGCATATCAAAATGTGTTTGGCACCGTTGGTTGTGAAAATTCTTTTTTCTCCGGGTCGGTGGGCCCGGTGAAATGTTTGTGTGATGCGAGAACGAAACCGATCGAAACCACTCAAAAGCGTCTTCGGGCATATCAAAATGTGTTTGGCACCGTTGGTTGTGAAAATTATTTTCTACACGAGTTGGTGGGCCCATTGAAAGGTTTGTGTGATGCGAAAACGAAACCGATCGAAACCACCCAAAAGCGTCTTCGGGCATATCATAATGTGTTTGGCACCGTTGGTTGTGAAAATTCTTTTTTCTCCGGGTCGGTGGGCTCGGTATCGTAATGTGTTCGGCGCCTTTCGTTGTGAAAATTCCTTTTCACACGAGTCGTTGGGCCCGCCACAATGTTTGTGTGATGCGAAAAATAAACCGATCGAAACCACTCAAAAGCATCTTCGGGCATATCAAAATGTGTTTGGCACCGTTGGTTGTGAAAATTCTTTTTTCTCCGGGTCGGTGGGCCCGGTGAAATGTTTGTGTGATGCGAGAACGAAACCGATCGAAACCACTCAAAGGCATTTTTCGGCATAGCGTAATGTGTTCGGCGCCTTTCGGTGTGAAAATTCCTTTTCACACGAGTCGTTGGGCCCTCCACAATGTTTGTGTGATGCGAAAAATAAACCGATCAAAACCACTCAAAAGCGTTTTTGGGCATATCACAAACTTTCGTTGTGAAAATTATTTTCTACACGAGTTGGTGGGCCCATCGAAATGTTTGTGTGATGCGAAAACGAAACCGATCGGAACCACTCAAAAGCGTCTTCGGGCATATCAAAATGTGTTTGGCACCGTTGGTTGTGAAAATTCTTTTTTCTCCGGGTCGGTGGGCCCGGTAATGTTTGTGTGATGTGAGAACGAAACCGATCGAAACCACTGAAAGATATTTTTCGGCATATCATAATGTGTTCGGCGCCGTTCGTTGTGAAAATTCCTTTTCACACGAGTCGTTTGGCCCGCCACAATGTTTGTGTGATGCGAAAACTAAACCGATCAAAACCACTCAAAAGCGTTTTCGGACATATCACAAACTTTCGTTGTGAAAATTATTTTCTACACGAGTTGGTGGGCCCATCGAAATGTTTGTGTGATGCGAAAACGAAACCGATCGAAACCACTCAAGAGCTTCTTCGGGCATATCAAAATGTGTTTGGCACCGTTGGTTGTGAAAATTATTTGCTACACGAGTTGGTGGGCCCATTGAAATGTTTGTGTGATGCGAGAACGAAACCGATCGAAACCACTCAAAAGCGTCTTCGGGCATATCAAAATGTGTTTGGCACCGTTGGTTGTGAAAATTCTTTTTTCTCCGGGTCGGTGGGCCCGGTATCGTAATGTGTTCGGCGCCTTTCGTTGTGAAAATTCCTTTTCACACGAGTCGTTGGTTCCGCCACAATGTTTGTGTGAGGCGAAAAATAAACCGATCAAAACCACTCAAAAGCGTTTTCGGGCATATCACAAACTTTCGTTGTGAAAATTATTTTCTACACGAGTTGGTGGGCCCATCGAAATGTTTGTGTGATGCGAAAACGAAACCGATCGAAACCACTCAAGAGCTTCTTCGGGCATATCAAAATGTGTTTGGCACAGTTGGTTGTGAAAATTCTTTTTTCTCCGGGTCGGTGGGCCCGGTGTAATGTTTGTGTGATGCGAGAACGAAACCGATCCAAACCAATCAAAAGCGTCTTCGGGCGTATCAAAATGTGTTTGGCACCGTTGGTTGTGAAAATTCTTTTTTCTCCGGGTCGGTGGGCCCGGTATCTTAATGTGTTCGGCGCCTTTCGTTGTGAAAATTCCATTTCACACGAGTCGTTGGGCCCGCCACAATGTTTGTGTGATGCGAAAAATAAACCGATCAAAACCACTGAAAAGTGTTTTCGGGCATATCACAAACTTTCGTTGTGAAAATTATTTTCTACACGAGTTGGTGGGCCCATCGAAATGTTTGTGTGATGCGAAAACGAAACCGATCGAAACCACTCAAAAGCGTCTTCGGGCATATCAAAATGTGTTTGGCACCGTTGGTTGTGAAAATTCTTTTTTCTCCGGGTCGGTGGGCCCGGTGAAATGTTTGTGTGATGCGAGAACGAAACCGATCGAAACCACTCAAAAGCGTCTTCGGGCATATCAAAATGTGTTTGGCACCGTTGGTTGTGAAAATTCTTTTTTCTCCGGGTCGGTGGGCCCGGTGAAATGTTTGTGTGATGCGAGAACGAAACCGATCGAAACCACTCAAAGGCATTTTTCGGCATATCGTAATGTGTTCGGCGCCTTTCGTTGTGAAAATTTCTTTTCACACGAGTCGTTGGGCCCGCCACAATGTTTGTGTGATGTGAAAACTAAACCGATCAAAACCACTCAAAAGCGTTTTCGGGCATATCACAAACTTTCGTTGCGAAAATTATTTTCTACACGAGTTGGTGGGCTCAACCGATCGAAACCACTAAAAAGCGTCTTCGGGCATCTCAAAATGTGTTTGGCACCGTTGGTTGTGAAAATTTTTTTCTCCGGGTCGGTGGGCCCGGTGAAATGTTTGTGTGATGCGAGAACGAAACCGATCGAAACCACTCAAAAGCGTCTTCGGGCATATCAAAATGTGTTTGGCACCGTTGGTTGTGAAAATTCTTTTTTCTCCGGGTCGGTGGGCCCGGTGAAATGTTTGTGTGATGCGAGAACGAAACCGATCGAAACCACTCAAAAGCGTCTTCGGGCATATCAAAATGTGTTTGGCACCGTTGGTTGTGAAAATTCTTTTTTCTCCGGGTCGGTGGGCCCGGTGAAATGTTTGTGTGATGCGAGAACGAAACCGATCGAAACCACTCAAAAGCGTCTTCGGGCATATCAAAATGTGTTTGGCACCGTTGGTTGTGAAAATTCTTTTTTCTCCGGGTCGGTGGGCCCGGTGAAATGTTTGTGTGATGCGAGAACGAAACCGATCGAAACCACTCAAAAGCGTCTTCGGGCATATCAAAATGTGTTTGGCACCGTTGGTTGTGAAAATTCTTTTTTCTCCGGGTCGGTGGGCCCGGTGAAATGTTTGTGTGATGCGAGAACGAAACCGATCGAAACCACTCAAAAGCGTCTTCGGGCATATCAAAATGTGTTTGGCACCGTTGGTTGTGAAAATTCTTTTTTCTCCGGGTCGGTGGGCCCGGTGAAATGTTTGTGTGATGCGAGAACGAAACCGATCGAAACCACTCAAAGGCATTTTTCGGCATATCGTAATGTGTTCGGCGCCTTTCGTTGTGAAAATTTCTTTTCACACGAGTCGTTGGGCCCGCCACAATGTTTGTGTGATGTGAAAACTAAACCGATCAAAACCACTCAAAAGCGTTTTCGGGCATATCACAAACTTTCGTTGCGAAAATTATTTTCTACACGAGTTGGTGGGCTCAACCGATCGAAACCACTAAAAAGCGTCTTCGGGCATCTCAAAATGTGTTTGGCACCGTTGGTTGTGAAAATTATTTTCTCCGGGTCGGTGGGCCCGGTGAAATGTTTGTGTGATGCGAGAACGAAACCGATCGAAACCACTCAAAAGCGTCTTCGGGCATATCAAAATGTGTTTGGCACCGTTGGTTGGGAAAATTCTTTTTTCTCCTGGTCAGTGGGCCCGGTATCGTAATGTGTTCAGCGCCTTTCGTTGTGAAAATTCCTTTTCACACGAGTCGTTGGGCCCGCCACAATGTTTGT
>BDMV01000021.1:1405952-1418615 GCA_008326285.1 Oryza officinalis | reverse complement strand
GTTGTACTACTAAAGTGGCAAGGGTCCCAGTCTTGACCACGTCTATTCGTAGTTTCTCTAAGCTCCGGCATAGTTCTAGGTGATGTGGTAGAGTGCTTAAGGCATTGCAATGCACTTTCCGACTTAATGCATCAGCAACCACGTTTGCCTTACCCGGGTGATAATGTATCCCGAGATCATAATCCTTGATCAACTCTAGCCACCTTCTCTGTCTGAGGTTAAGTTCAGTCTGGGTGAAAATGTACTTCAGACTCTTATGGTCGGTGTATACTTCACACCTATTGCCCATCAGGTAATGTCGCCATATCTTGAGGGCATGTACTACCGCAGCTAACTCCAGATCATGGGTAGCATAATTCACTTCATGGGGCCTTAATTGTCTAGAGGCATAGGCAACTACTCTTCCGTCTTGCATGAGCACGCATCCTAACCCCTGTCTGGATGCATCACAATAGATGTTAAAATCTTTCCGTATGTCTGGGAGGATTAGGACGGGGGACGTGGTCAGTCTCTTCTTCAGCTCTTGNCGGGAGGATTAGGACGGGGGACGTGGTCAGTCTCTTCTTCAGCTCTTGGAAACTCCTCTCGCAGGCGGCCGTCCATATAAACTTCCGTTCCTTCTTGAGTAGTTCGGTCATGGGCTTGGCGATCCTAGAGAACCCTTCAATGAATCTCCGGTAATAGCCTGCCAGTCCGAGGAAACTTCGGATTTCGGTGGCTGTGGTCGGGGTTTTCCATGAGAGTACATCTCTAACCTTGCCGGGGTCTACTTCTACTCCGCTAGCAGAAATGACATGGCCAAGGAATGCAACTCTGTCAAGCCAAAATTCACACTTGGAAAATTTGGCATAGAGTTGATGTTCCCTTAATCTTCCCAAAACTGATCTTAGGTGCTCAGCATGTTCTTGCTCACTCTTAGAGTAGACGAGAATATCGTCTATGAACACCACGACATATTTATCGAGGCATTCCATGAACACTTCGTTCATAAGGTTCATGAAAAAGGCTGGGGCATTGGTGAGTCCAAAGGACATGACAGTATACTCGTATAGTCCATAACGGGTACAGAAGGCGGTTTTGGGTATGTCTTCTGGCCGAATTTTCAGTTGGTGATACCCGGACCTTAAGTCTATTTTGGAAAAGACCTTAGCTCCTTGCAACTGATCAAACAGGTCATCAATCCTAGGAAGAGGGTATTTGTTCTTGATGGTCACTTCATTGAGGGCACGGTAATCCACACACATTCTCTTGGTCTTGTCCTTCTTTTCGACCAAAAGGACTGGGGCTCCCCAAGGAGATGTGCTGGGTCGCACGAATCCCTTTTCCTCTAATTCCTCGATTTGCTTCTTGACTTCTGCCAATTCGTTAGGGGCCATTCTGTAGGGCCTCTTGGATATGGGGGCTGTGCCAGGGGCAAGGGTGATGGAGAACTCGATTTCTCTATCTGGGGGCATTCCGGGTAATTCTTCCGGAAATACATCCGGATACTCATTGACTACCGGTACTTCCTCCAAAGGAATGGCTTCCATGGCGCTTAGGAGAGGTTGCGCTATCAATCATCGGGAGGGGATGAACTTGACTTCATTCCCACTTGGTCCTTGCAAAATTATGGTGTGGGTGGCACAGTCTATCTGACCCTTATGCTTGGATAACCAATCCATCCCTAGGATTAAATCCAGACTCTGGGATTCTAGAATGATAGGGCTAACAGTGAAGGTGACGCCTTCTATGTCTAGGCTCACCTTTGGGCAGGCTCGATAGGCTTTAACTTCTTTTCCAGGGGATTGGATAAGCATTGGTGTTCCTAACCCTTTAGTCCTTATCCCATTTTTCTCCACAAATGAGCAAGAGATAAAAGAGTGCGAGGCTCCGGAATCAAATAAGACGACTGCTGGTACGGAATTAACAAGGAACGTACCTAGCACCACATCGAGGGATTCCTGGGCTGATTCCGCCTGCACATGATTGACTCGACCTCGTCCAAAAGTCGGGGCAGAGCGGGAGGCCTGACCACTGACCTGAGTGGCAACCTTGGCTGGAGTCGTAGCGGGCACCCTGGCGGTACTGATATGAGAGGCCCCAGAGGCAGCAGGAGCAGAACGCTGGGTACACTCCCTGGCGAAGTGTCCCACGAGTCCACAGCGATAGCAAGGGAATCTGGTTGCGGTGGACGGGTTCCTTGGCAGAGGGTTGGAAGTGGTGACGTTACTTCCTCCGGTGTTACCAGAGTAAGTCCTTGGTTGAGCTGGTGCCAAAGGACGAGGTGGGAAAGGACGGGCTGAGTATCCCGGGCTTGGTTGAGGTGTTTGTTGACAGTACTGGATAGGATAGTTGACCCGAGGGCGCGGACCTCCGCGGTGCAGGAGTCCGAGCTGAGCAGCCTTACGTTTCCGCAGGGCTTCCTCTTCCTTCTTGGTATCTTCCACAATAAGGGCTCGGTTGACCATCTGCTGGAAATTGGGGAAGCTGTGTGCCACCAATTGAATGCGGATGCCCACATTCATGCCCTTGAGGAATCTTTGAATTTTTTTCTTATCCGTGTCTACCTCGTCAGCAGCATACCGGGCTAAATGATTAAACTTGCTGAGGTACTCATTAATAGAGGAATTTTCTTGCTTGAGATTGTTGAATTCTTCTCGCTTAATATCGAGGGTGCTTTCTGGAATATGCGCCCCTCGAAAGGCCTCGGCGAATTCTTCCCAGTCAATGGTGGTGGCGTCTTGATGCGCCGTACGGTAGTTTTCCCACCAGTTGGCTGCGGGTCCTCTGAGTTGGTGGGCTGCGTACAACGCCTTTTCCCTGGGGTTGCACTGCACCAACTCCAACTTCCTGGCAATGTCCTTTAACCAATCATCCGCCTCGATTGGTTCCGAGGTTTGGGAGAACTCCGGAGGACGGGTCCTTAGGAAGTCGTTCAACTTAGACCGCCCGTCGAAAGCATGGCGAGGCTGATGGTTGAGGGCAGCCAAGTTCTGAGCTATGCCTTGCAAAATTTGAGTTTGCAAGGTTAGTACGCTTTGCTGATCTAGGGGAGGTGGATGAGGTAAGCCTCCCGATCCTGAGGTGGGAGTCCGGGCTTCTCGTGAGTTGGCATGCTCGTGGTCAGATGCTTGATCCAATTGCACCTCGAGCTCTTCCTGAGTGGCATTTCGGGGTAGCGGGCTTTCTTCCTCATGTCCAAGGCGTATGGGAGCGCGTATGGTACGGCGGGGGCGTTCGGCCATCTATCCAAAGAAGAGAGAGAAGTTTTAACTACAAAGACACTTTTTTTTTTAAACCAAAGCACAAACACTCAATACAATAGCACAACACAATACATGGGAGGGGTACATTACTTAGACACTGATACAGGCTACACCACACGAGGTGTTACACAACTCCTAAAGAGTTGGCAAACCGACGCGATCTCGACTAAACCTCCCATTCACCACTACCTTGCGAGACCACCTTATTCAAGCTCCTAATCAAGGGGTAGTGGACTGGCACTGACTGACAGGGATGATCCTTTCACGGGGAGCGGTCGCCGCGTAGCTCTTCATCCTCCGGGACAATGCCGTAGGCAGGTGGGAACTGAGTGGGGAGACCTGGAGCAGGAGTGGGGACGCCACCAGTCGGTGGGGTAGAAGTGTCGCCCTGTGCCGGCAGTGCAACAGAGGAGTTGGGGTCAATGGTGAAACGGAACAAGGAGCGGTATTCGCGCGCGGTCATGCGGCATACCGGACGGGAGGGCAAAGGCGGAGAAGGCTGTGGTGGGGGTGGGGAGGAACTCTGCGAGCTGCCTCCCTCAGTGCGACGTGCCCTGCTGGGACGTGAGGTGGAAAAGGCTGGCGGAGGTCGGGCGAGAGGTATCCCCTCAAAGGCGGTGAAGTGCCTCTCCAGCTGGCGGTAGGCCTCCAGGAGTAAGTGGTATTGTCCATCCAAGAACATGGTGAATTCCAATAGGCGGAGTTGGGCGGGAGTTTGTTCCTGGCAATTGTAGCGGTACACACTGTCGGGTGAGCCGCGATGGAGGTGGGGAAGGAGGTGGAAATGCGTGTGGTCAAGAAGATGGTCATAGGATTCACGAAGGCGCCGGATGGCAGTGAAGGCAACACTCTGGTGGGCTAAGCGGGGGTTGGGGCGAATCTTGGTGAAGCGATGGCGGCGGAGTCCAGGAGCACATGGAACAAGTCGGACATGTACACGGTAGCGGGGTGGAGTGATCTGCAGGATTTCTGCCCCGAAGATCGGAGGAGCAAACCCAAGGTAGCGAGCAAGGTCTGTCAGCATCTGGACAAACCCGTCATAATCTCCCATGGTAGCCTCCCGTATCAGGTAAATCATCTACAGAAATTTTGCAAAGAGGAAGGGGTCAGTAAACTGACGCTTTTTCAAAAGAAGGGAAAGAAACAACTAAGGAGAAAGGATAAGTGAAACTTTAAATTCTCACAAACCCGCACGCGGCTATGCCCTGGTGTGCACTAGTGCGCGGAGATTTTCCTAAGGGCTTACTTCCTAAAGGCTTTCCTAAGCAAGGGGTTTCATCCTAGGGCCAAACTTTGCTCTGATACCACCCTGTGGCGCCCCTGACTATGCTGGTCTAGAAAATCAACCGGCATAGACTGGAGGTCACAATCTTATCTGTGAATACAGTACCAGTCCCAGGATACTCGAGCTGGTACTCACAGGATAATAGTGGAATCCAGAAATACAAAGCTTTTATTACAACATTGTTGGAGGTCTCAAATTACTACCGTCGTGGACAAACCCCAGACTGGTAGAAAGACTGAAAGAACAACGCAAGCGGAAACATAACAACAGTGGAGGGTGACATGAAGCAAGAGGACAACCATAACTCCACAGGCTATGCTTGGGAACTAGGCTTGAAACCCAGAGAAGTCGTACTCGACCTGCTCTTGAAAGTAGGCCTCGGCGGAAGGGTCAGGGTATCCTTCTTCTAACTCTATAAATAATAATAGCAAGGGTGAGTACTCGTTGTACTCAGCAAGCCCGGGAAAAATATGACATGCAAGGCCAATAACAAGGGGTGGGACGGTTTTATTTGGAAAACCAGGTTTTATAAATCATTTAGTTGTAAACCTCTAGTGTAATAGTTTTTAGTTTCGAAGTAAGGCTCACGCCTTACTCCATTCCACAGGTTGCTTTGCAACAACCTGTCACTGTAGTAATTCAACACAAACACCGTGCCATCTCAGCACTGCTCGGCCATCTCAGCCACACTACTTCGGCCATCTCAGCCCTAACCACACCTTGGTGCCAATCGACACCCCGAGTCACACAGACTCGTTCCCAACCACGAAGGCTGGCCGTCCGCCACAAAGGCAAACTCTGGTGACGGTACCCATTCCAAGAATTTATTTATAAAACAAACACTACGCTATGAGAAACACTTCACATCCGCCCATGACCGTGGGCACGGCTGTTTAAACAGTTTGACTAAACTCTGCAGAGGTTGCACGCTTTACCCACACGTCGCGGACTTCTCGCATTACCGAACACATGTGGATCAGACATGGCCGACAAAGGAGAGCTCGCTACAAGGCTTTTCCATAACCAAACCATAAATATCCCGTGCCCCACAGTTGGGTGGAATCTCTCCACCAAGCATCAGGCCAAATTTCAAGCCCTCATCTACTCAGGCCCCACCGTATGGACTCCGACACATCCCCACTGCAGGAGATTGCCATACCCGCCACCATACCAGTGCTCCTCAACTGCTAGCCTGCTAGACATCTATGTTTTAGCTATTTACTCGGCCAGGGGCATCCCATTCTACCCGTGTGGTCGCACTGTCATATGTTCAGATGAATTTCCCAAAGGAAACGGTCCTTATGGACAATACGTAGTCAAACCACCAAGGTACTGACTCCCGCATCATCAGGTTTTTTAAAACACTTTTCCTCTTCTTAACCATACCGACATCTCGCCGGGTTTTCAAAATATAAATTTCCCAGTTTTGTTTTCCCACACGACAGCACAATCGTGACCTATAGGTAATCTACTTTGGCATTTTAAATACCAACGCAAAATATGTAGTGGAGTTACAAAGGAATGGGGTCATCAATTTCTAAATATTAAAAGTGCGACTACTGGGAAGGTCCGACGATTTATATTTGAATCGTGGCCAAAAACAGTGTAACCTAAAGCATGCAATTTGGCAAACAAAATATTTAATTTAAAAATATAGGCGCAATAAATGGTCAAGGGGGCTTGCCTTGTTCCGCGACAACGGGCGGAGCGTCGAACTCCTGTGCGAATCCTCCGTCCGACTCGGGTTCTAAACACAACAAAACAAAAAAAACAAACAATACATAAAACCACTGCTAAACCGAAACAAAACACGAAAAAGACAGCGTTAATAAATAGAGGGGAATTTTTGAAAGATTTTGAAATTTGAACGGAGTCAAACGGAGTTCGGGATGAAAAGATAGGGATTTTTGAAGTTTTGGGAATTTTTGGAGGATTAAATGAATAGAGAGGAATATTCCAGGGAATATTCCGAGTGGGGCCCGGCTGTCAGGTCAAAGGGGGTCAAGGGAGAGAGGGAGGGATGTGGGGCCCGTGGGTCCCACTCCTTTTCTTTCTTTTCTTTTTTTTTTTCTTTCTTCTCCTTCTTATCTCCTTCTCTCTTTTTCTTTGTTTTCTCTGTTCTCTTTCTTCTCATGCCGAGAGAGAGGAGGCGCGATGGGGGTGGCGGCTGCGCGCGGTGGGGCGGCGTCGGCCGACGGTAGGGAGGGGAGGGGGCGGCGGCCTGGCGCGGTGGGGCGGCAGCGGGGCGGTAGCAGCGCGGGCGGCTCGGCCGGGGCGCGGCGCGGCTGCGGCCCGAGGTGCAGGCCGACGGCGGCAGCTGGGCGGCTCGGGGTCGGCGGCCGGGCGGCTGGGGCGCAGGCTGGCGGCGGCTGCGGGGGCGCAGGCTGGCGGCCCGGAGTGCGGGGCCAGCGGCTCGGCAGGCGCAGTACCCTGGCTGCTTGGCGCCGGCTGCAGCACGGCCGGGAGTGGCGTCGGCCGGCGGCTGGGCAGCGGGGCCAGCGGCTGGGCGACGGTTTGGTGCTGGCAGAGGGGAGGGGCTCGGCTGGGAAGGAAGGAGGAGTAGGGCCGAGCAGGGAGAAAAAGAAGAAGAAGAAGGGAAGGAAAAAGGGAATCGGCCACCTCGACGCGACGAGCTCCGGGACTTCGGCGATTCGGCTCCGGAGTGGTGAAAATGGAGTGGTGAATCGGCTGAGGAACTCCACGGTAAGATTGCTTGGGTATTTATACTGCCGGAGTGATTCGGGAGCAAAAACTTGGCGAGGAGAACTTTCACTGATGTCTCTGTGTCTGCTTCTCTGTCTGCAGACTCCAGCCGCTGTCGTTGCCTGGCTTGCTCGGCGAGCGGCGCGGAGCGGTGCCTACCTTCACTGGTGCTGTTGTCGCTGCCCGGCTTGCTCGGCGAGCGNTCTGCTTCTCTATCTGCAGACTCCAGCCGCTGTCGTTGCCTGGCTTGCTCGGCGAGCGGCACGGAGCGGTGCCTACCTTCACTGGTGCTGTTGTCGCTGCCCGGCTTGCTCGGCGAGCGGCGCGGAGCGGTGCCTAATCTTCACTGTGCTGGCAGGGCGGTGCCTAACCGTCGATTTGCAGGGGGGGTTTAGGGAAAAAAATAGGGACAGAGACAGAACATGCATGCATGATGAATGGATGAGCCTGAGTGATTTTCCTGGCTTAATGAAGTGCAAAGGACCTTCGGGTGAAAAGAACGGATAAACACCGGGCGGTAGAAATCCAAAATATTTTGGAATATTTCGGACGGAAAGGAAATGATTTGATACGACCGGGGAAAATAAATAAAAACAAAATTAAAACTAACTTGGGAAATAAACAAAAATAAAATTAAAACTAATTTTGAAAATTTTTTTTTGGGGATTTTGAACGGAAAGATAGAGCGACGTTAAACTGCGGTTTTTAGAAAAAAAAAATGCGGGCGTTACAGGCCGATATGCACGAAGCCATAAAAGCAGAGATCACAAGACTTTACGACGCCAACTTTATCAGGCCCTGCCGATACGCGGAGTGGGTCTCCAACATAGTTCCGGTATTGAAAAAGAACGGCAAGCTAAGGGTATGCATCGATTTCAGTGATCTGAATAAGGCGATGCCCAAAGATGAGTACCCTATGCCGTTGGCCGATTTGCTCGTCGACGCTGCTTCTGGGCATAAGATCATCAGTTTCATGGACGGCAATGCGGGTTATAATCAGATCTTTATGGCTAAAGAGGACATTCACAAGACAGCCTTCAGGTGCCCGGGGGCAATCGGCCTATATGAATGGGTCGTCATGACATTTGGCTTGAAGAATGCTGGAGCTACGTATCAGAGGGCTATGAATTACATTTTTCACGATCTTATCGGCTCTCTGATTGAAGTCTATATAGACGATGTCGTCGTGAAATCAAGAGAACATGATACGCACTTGGCCGATTTACGCAAGGTACTAGAAAGGGCAAGGAAATATGGTTTAAAGTTGAACCCTAACAAATGTGCCTTCGGCGTATCGGCCGGTCAGTTTTTGGGTNGAACACTTTCTTTTCCCCTACATCTGTCCAACAGAGCGGGGTTCGGCATTTTCGCCCATATAAGGCTTCATTGGGGGCCATCTGGATACTGGTTTGATAACTGTTATTATAAGAGAACTCGGCATAAGGCAAGCACAGATCCCATGCGCCTTCAAAGTCTAGGGCACATGCTCGCAGCATATCCTCCAGAATTTGGTTTACTCTTTCTGTCTGACCATCGGTTTGGGGGTGATAGGCTGTGCTGAAGTTTAGGTTTGTGCCCAACGCCTCATGGAGTTTCTGCCAGAAATGTGAAGTAAATTGAGTACCTCGATCTGATACGATCTTCTTAGGCACCCCATGCCGGCATACAATCTGAGTCATGTATAACTCGGCTAGCTTTTTACCGGAATAAGTGGTTTTGACGGGGATAAAGTGTGCGACCTTGGTAAGTCGGTCCACTATTACCCAGATGGAATCGTGGCCAGAAGGGGTCTTGGGAAATCCGGTGATAAAATCCATTCCTATCTCTTCCCATTTCCACTCGGGTATCCTTAAAGGTTGTAACAATCCAGCGGGTCTCTGGTGTTCTGCCTTTACTCGTTGGCAAATATCACATAGGGCCACATACTCTGCGATGTCACGCTTCATCCCAGGCCACCAATAGTGAGGTTTGATGTCTTGATACATCTTGGTGCTACCGGGGTGTATGGAATATGCGGACTCGTGTGCCTCCCGAAGTATCAGATCCTTCAATCCTTTATTATTGGGGACACAGATACGTTTTCCCAGCCATACTACCCCTTTATCGTCCAAGGAGTGCCCTGAGGCTTTGCCTCCCTTGATAAGCTTCTTGATTTCTATGATCCCTTGGTCGTTTAATTGGGCTTCGCCGATTAGTTGCTCTAGGGTGGGTTGTACTACTAAAGTGGCAAGGGTCCCAGTCTTGACCACGTCTATTCGTAGTTTCTCTAGGCTCCGGCATAGTTCTAGGTGGTGTGGTAGAGTGCTTAAGGCATTGCAATGCACTTTCCGACTTAATGCATCAGCAACCACGTTTGCCTTACCCGGGTGATAATGTATCCCGAGATCATAATCCTTGATCAACTCTAGCCACCTTCTCTGTCTGAGGTTAAGTTCAGTCTGGGTGAAAATGTACTTCAGACTCTTATGGTCGGTGTATACTTCACACCTATTGCCCATCAGGTAATGTCGCCATATCTTGAGGGCATGTACTACCGCAGCTAACTCCAGATCATGGGTAGCATAATTCACTTCATGGGGCCTTAATTGTCTAGAGGCATAGGCAACTACTCTTCCGTCTTGCATGAGCACGCATCCTAACCCCTGTCTGGATGCATCACAATAGATGTCAAAATCTTTCCGTATGTCTGGGAGGATTAGGACGGGGGACGTGGTCAGTCTCTTCTTCAGCTCTTGGAAACTCCTCTCACAGGCGGCCGTCCATATAAACTTCCGTTCCTTCTTGAGTAGTTCGGTCATGGGCTTGGCGATCCTGGAGAACCCTTCAATGAATCTCCGGTAATAGCTTGCCAGTCCGAGGAAACTTCGGATTTCGGTGGCTGTGGTCGGGGTTTTCCATGAGAGTACATCTCTAACCTTGCCGGGGTCTACTTCTACTCCGCTAGCAGAAATGACATGGCCAAGGAATGCAACTCTGTCAAGCCAAAATTCGCACTTGGAAAATTTGGCATAGAGTTGATGTTCCCTTAATCTTCCCAAAACTGATCTTAGGTGCTCAGCATGTTCTTGCTCACTCTTAGAGTAGACGAGAATATCGTCTATGAACACCACGACATATTTATCGAGGCATTCCATGAACACTTTGTTCATAAGGTTCATGAAAAAGGCTGGGGCATTGGTGAGTCCAAAGGACATGACAGTATACTCGTATAGTCCATAACGGGTACAGAAGGCGGTTTTGGGTATGTCTTCTGGCCGAATTTTCAGTTGGTGATACCCGGACCTTAAGTCTATTTTGAAAAAGACCTTAGCTCCTTGCAACTGATCAAATAGGTCATCAATCCTAGGAAGAGGGTATTTGTTCTTGATGGTCACTTCATTGAGGGCACGGTAATCCACACACATTCTCTTGGTCTTGTCCTTCTTTTCGACCAAAAGGACTGGGGCTCCCCAAGGAGATGTGCTGGGTCGCACGAATCCCTTTTCCTCTAATTCCTCGATTTGCTTCTTGACTTCTGCCAATTCGTTGGGGGCCATTCTGTAGGGCCTCTTGGATATGGGGGCTGTGCCAGGGGCAAGGGTGATGGAGAACTCGATTTCTCTATCTGGGGGCATTCCGGGTAATTCTTCTGGAAATACATCCGGATACTCATTGACTACCGGTACTTCCTCCAAAGGAATGGCTTTGGCGCTTAGGAGTCCAACGCGATAGTTAGCAGCCCTCCCCTACTTGAACTGAAGTAAGGCACTTGGTCCTTGTAAAATTATGGTGTGGGTGGCACAGTCTATCTGACCCTTATGCTTGGATAACCAATCCATCCCTAGGATTAAATCCAGACTCTGGGATTCTAGAATGATAGGGCTAACAGTGAAGGTGACGCCTTCTATGTCTAGGCTCACCTTTGGGCAGGCTCGATAGGCTTTAACTTCTTTTCCAGGGGATTGGATAAGCATTGGTGTTCCTAATCCTTTAGTCCTTATCCCATTTTTCTCCACAAATGAGCAAGAGATAAAAGAGTGCGAGGCTCCGGAATCAAATAAGACGACCGCTGGTACGGAATTAACAAGAAACGTACCTAGCACCACATCGAGGGATTCCTGGGCTGATTCCGCCTGCACATGATTGACTCGACCTCGTCCAAAAGTCGGGGCAGAGCGGGAGGCCTGACCACTGACCTGAGTGGCAACCTTGGCTGGAGTCGTAGCGGGCACCCTGGCGGTACTGATATGAGAGGCCCCAGAGGCAGCAGGAGCAGAACGCTGGGTACACTCCCTGGCGAAGTGTCCCACTAGTCCACAGCGATAGCAAGGGAATCTGGTTGCGGTGGACGGGTTCCTTGGCAGAGGGTTGGAAGTGGTGACGTTACTTCCTCCGGTGTTACCAGAGTAAGTCCTTGGTTGAGCTGGTGCCAAAGGACGAGGTGGGAAAGGACGGGCTGAGTATCCCGGGCTTGGTTGAGGTGTTTGTTGACGGTACTGGATAGGATAGTTGACCCGAGGGCGCGGACCTCCATGGTGCAGGAGTCCGAGCTGAGCAGCCTTACGTTTCCGCAGGGCTTCCTCTTCCTTCTTGGTATCTTCCACAATAAGGGCTCGGTTGACTATCTGCTGGAAATTGGGGAAGCTGTGTGCCACCAATTGAATGCGGATGCCCACATTCATGCCCTTGAGGAATCTTCGAATTTTCTTCTTATCCGTGTCTACCTCGTCAGCAGCATACCGGGCTAAATGATTGAACTTGCTGAGGTACTCATTAATAGAGGAACTTTCTTGCTTGAGATTGTTGAATTCTTCTCGCTTAATATCGAGGGTGCTTTCTGGAATATGCGCCCCTCGAAAGGCCTCGGCGAATTCTTCCCAGTCAATGGTGGTGGCGTCTTGATGCGCCGTACGGTAGTTTTCCCACCAGTTGGCTGCGGGTCCTTTGAGTTGGTGGGCTGCGTACAATGCCTTTTCCCTGGGGTTGCACTGCACCAACTCCAACTTCCTGGCAATGTCCTTTAACCAATCATCCGCCTCGATTGGTTCCGAGGTTTGGGAGAACTCCGGAGGACGGGTCCTTAGGAAGTCGTTCAACTTAGACCGCCCGTCGAAAGCATGGCGAGGCTGATGGTTGAGGGCAGCCAAGTTCTGAGCTATGCCTTGCAAAATTTGAGTTTGCAAGGTTAGTACGCTTTGCTGATCTAGGGGAGGTGGATGAGGTAAGCCTCCCGATCCTGAGGTGGGAGTCCGGGCTTCTCGTGAGTTGGCATGCTCGTGGTCAGATGCCTGATCCAATTGCACCTCGAGCTCTTCCTGAGTGGCATTTCGGGGTAGCGGGCTTTCTTCCTCATGTCCAAGGCGTATGGGAGCGCGTATGGTACGGCGGGGGCGTTCGGCCATCTATCCAAAGAAGAGAGAGAAGTTTTAACTACAAAGACACTTTTTTTTT
>BDMV01000021.1:1153770-1405852 GCA_008326285.1 Oryza officinalis | reverse complement strand
GTCAAGGGGCGGACAGTCCACGGTGGACCAAGTCCACGCATGCACGGGTGCGGACGCACCACGTGGCACTGACGTGGCGACCACGGCGGACGAAAGGGAGAAAGTAGCGCCGACGTGGACGCCAACGTGGCGAAGCCGCGGGCGGCCACGTGGTCTGGGTGTGGACCGGATTAAACAAAGGGGGCCCACGCGTCGGCGACACAAAAGTCGGCGAACCGGAGAGAAAAAGGAGGTGAAAAGGACTTTGCAGGAGAAAGGGGAAAATTAGGCTGAGAGGGAGGTTAACTGGACTTGAGGAGATGAGCTAGATTTTCTCGGGAAAGAGTTAAAAGGGCCGAGGGACGTAAAGTAGACTTTTGTGTGGATAAAAGATAATAGGCCGACGGCCCAATAGAGGAGAAAGCGCGAGGAGGGAGCAAACATGGACTTCTCGCGATGGGCGGCGGCAATCGGGCCGAGCGGGGTAATGGGCCGGCCTGAGAAAAGAGGAGGGGGACGCAAAATAGACTTTTGCAGGGAGATGGGCCAATCGGTCCAACGGCTGCTGGGCCGGGAGAGGAGAGGGGCCGGCCCGAGTGTGGCCTCTACGGCCCGGGGCGGGCGGCTAGGGTTTGGCCAAACCCTAGGCCGATCCGGTGAGGGCATGGCGGCGGCGGCTACGGCCGTGACGGCGAGGCGGCGGCGGCGGCTACGGCCGGGGACGGCCCGCGAGCGGCGGCGGCGGCTCAAGGCGACGGCGGCACGCGGTGGCTAGGGCGGCGGCGCGCGGGAGTAGAGGAAGAGAGAGGGGACGGGGATCCTCACCGCGCGGCAATGGCGACCACGGTCGGCCGGAGGAGGCGGCGGCTCGGACTCGCGGTGCGGGCGGCCTTCCGGCGGCTCCCGGCGGACGCGAAGGGGCGGACGGGGGTCGGCGAGCGGCGGCGGGGCCGATGGTGGTGGCGGATTGGCGCGGCGGCGGCGCTAGCGGCGGGAAGCGGCGGCCGGAGCGGTGGCGGGCGGCGGCGGTTCGGGTTCGCGCGGGGAGCACGGGAGAGGGCACGGCGAGCTCGCGGGAGTGGGGGAAACGGTGGAGGGGAGCACGAGGGTGCTTTTTATAGAGGAGGGAGAGCGCGGGGTGGCCGGGGATGGCCGGAATAAGCGGGCGAAGTGGGGGGGTGGCGGCGGAAATGGCGGCAGGGTGGTTGCCGGCTTGACCGGCCGGAGGAAGGAGGAGGGAGGCGAAGCAGACTTGCGGGCACGGGCGCGGCTACGGGCCGAGCTGGGCCGGAGAGAGAGAAAGGAGGGAAAAAGGAAGGAGTGGGCCGGTCCGGGAAGAGAGAGGAGGGAAAAAAAAAGAGGCCGCGTGGGCCGCGGGAGAGAGGGCGGGGTTTTGGGCCGGAAACGGCCCAAAACAAAGGGAGACCTTTTTAATTTGTTTTCCAATTTATTTAATCAGTTAAATGAACTTTGTGACTTTAAAATTATTTCTTTAGCTCCAAAAATTCACGAAAAATTTCGGAGAGTATTTTAGGGCACGGCGAATATTACAAAAATATTTCCGGCCATGATTTTTAAAGGAAAATTCAATTTCCCTCACAATTTCACTTGATTAAATTGCTTTAAATTTTTATTAAATTTCTGGAAAATGTATTATTAGGCAATTTTTAATCCCGATCGAAAATCGGGGCGTGACAAATCTACCCCCCTTACAGGAATCTCGTCCCGAGATTCGGGAATGGTTAGAAAGAAAACAAGGTGTGTGGTGTTGGACTGGCTTGCAGACTTCCGCGGCTTCTTTTTGACTTCGACCTGGCTGATTGATTAACCCATCTTGAGCGACTGGCCCTGTTGGCATCCAGCTCGATGTTCCGTTTCTTTGCCAAAACTGCACTGGTTGGTTCTATCTGTTCTGACCCTGATCTGGGTTGCAGTCAAACACAGAGTTTACTTTGGACTACATAGTTGACGTTTACAATTTTTGATGAGCTGAGAATCGACTTTGTTGACTTGAAACCGGTGGGGTTGTTCCTGAAACTTTGAAACTGACGTTCGTAAAACCACGGACTTTGAATTTTGCTCTGAACTGCTCTTGACCTGAACGACAAGCATTTCAAGAAGCGGCTTGGTCTGCCTTTTACCTGAACTGCGAAGGCCTTAAGTTGTCGTTGTTCTCTGGCTGAACGGTTGACTGGCATTTTGGGTGCGACTCGAAACCCAACCTGTTAACTCGAGATTGGTGGAGCTCTACTAAAATCTTGCAACTGACTACCTTGATTACCATCCAATCGGTTTCTCTTGGTTGAACTTTCAGACGAAACGGTTATGAGGTAAACCAGATTTTACTTCAATCCTACCTTACCAAGGTAGTTGAGCTTTCGCCGGACTGAACGATTAAGCCGCTAGCCTTGAGGATATCCAAGCTTCTCTGATTTCCACGGAACACTGCTCTGTGAATCTGATTCTTCATCAATCAATCGAAATGAAGCACTGACATCGCACTTTCATTCCGGGAAAGCTTAGAACATAATATCCAGTCAACGATGGGTAGTCCCATATGAAAGTGACTTGCTCACCCTGACATTCTGGCTCTCTGTTGAGTTTTCCATTAGACCTAACTGCTGACATGACTGTTCTGCTTCTGGCCAGACTGTGGTGGTCAACTGCCTGAACGGGTTGCTTAGTTGATGTCCTTGGAATAAGCATTGTTCACTTAACAGATCCTACCCGAGATGTTAACTCATTCATACAACTTTTCACTTTGTCGCCTATCCTTTGTTGGGCCTTCCAGGTTGATAAGCCATAGGCTCTGCAGTTGTCACTCCATAAATACTCAAACTGATCCAACTATTGAAACTGACATTGATGTTACCAAGGGTTTCTGTTTTTTTGACTAAAACAAGTTTCCTTTCAGTTCTTGAGTAGAGAAAACTCGCCAAGAAGGATTTTCTGCCATACACTCCGCTGTGCTGGTTACACCTTTCTGGGTTTTATTCTTGTACCTTTCTGACCCATGTATGGAATGATTTCTGACGACTTCCGAGAAACATTGAGATGATTTTTGGAAGATATCCTTGTTGCCTTGAATTACGAACCAGCATTCTTGATTCAAGTTCACACCACCAGGGTGTTATTGCCACTTACCATTTCCACATGACTTTCAAGGTTAGAGAGTCCCGGTGATCCTTAAATGGTGGCGCCCTCAAACGCTTGGTCATCTTCTCGTACTCTTGAGGTGTCCATTACATGACCCTTTTAATGTATCTCATGTTGGAGGTTTTAGTGGTCTAACCATCTTTACTTCGTGGGTTAGCCGTTTCCTTACTTAGTTGGCAATAAGGTCTTAGAGTTAAAACAAAGCTGCAATGGCTCCGAAAAGAAACTCTAGGTTCCTTATGACACTTGACAGATACACAAGTGAATCCACCGAAAATGGAAAAATTGCCTGACATCTACTTTATTCACTTATCCTTCTTTCATTACATAGCTGTGATGAAGTTTCTATGTACAAGGAAAAACACTTGAAGACCAAACACTTGTGAACCGTGGCATGCCTAGGGTGGTGCTGCCTTTACTCCTGTGATTCAGGCAGGTTTGTCTTGATCTGTAACACTTCTTTACTCCCTCGCTTGCTAGCTGGTGTTTCAACGGTAACACTGCTTTTCTTGCAGACATTCCTTGGGAAGCTAACAACCTTCTGGGTAGCTGCGGTTGGTAGGACTTTCTTGCTTGGGGTGTCGCCAATCTGCAATTGGTTTCTGGCCACCTGGATTGGAGCAACGCAGGGTGCCTTGCTTGGATTGTTGTCGGCCACACGAACTGGTGTTGGTGACTCTTGCCGGGGTTGCGGCGGAGTGTTTATTCTGTCCCCTTGCGGTTGGAGTGGGTTGTCGTTGTCCTGGCATTGCTTGCCCAGCTGTGACTGGCTCTGTAGCTTCGGGACGATTGTCAATGAAACTGGAGACTTCCTTTTGGTAGCCTTAACAATGATCCGCTGTGGTCGGGGTTGCACAATCAGGTGACAGTTGGTTTCACTTTTCTTTTTAGCATCCTTTAGCTGGATCTGACCGTGTGGTGCCGAGGCCGAGGCAATTGGGGAAGCTAGCGTGTCGCAGACAGTGCCGGTACCTTAAAGGTATTGACGTTTTGGCATTGGACAACCATCGAATAAATGGCTTGCATCTCCACAGTTGAAACAACGATGGACTAATCTCTTTGGTCTCGGGAACGGACACTTTCTGAAGTGATGTCCTAACTGAAGGCAGTTGAAACAGTTCCCTCTGGGTTGATCGTACTGCTCATCCTCTTGGGTCTGCACCCTTGCAACTGGGACAGGGGTGAGTGGAGACTCGTGAACCTTGTTGGTGGTACTTTTGCTACTACTGATAGTCTCAACCAGAATTGGAGCTGATTGCAGGTCAGGAGCGGTGATGTTGTTAGCAACTGCCATAGGTTGACGAACAGATTGGAGGGGTGTCCTTTTGTCTTCCTTAGTCTTAGCTAGGACCACATTCAGTTGACAGTTCTTAGGCACATGATCTGTTCCCTCACACAAGAAACATGTGATCTTCCTCGTAGGGCATTCATCTGGCGGATGGGTGTCTTCACCACAGGGGCAAGTGTAGGAGCACGCGTTAGTAGTATGTCCAATTTCTCCGCATCTGGTACATGCTTTGAACTCCATTTCTTTTTCACCTTTAAGGATCTCACCATCATCTTCATCGTCATCATCAGAGGACACTTCTTCGAATCCATCCGTACCGGGCTTAGGCGGACCATACAACCTAAGGTGTTGAGTTAGCTGATGGGCACCATGGGAGGTATTTCCTCTCAGACGCCTAGGTATCTTTGCCGCATCTTCTGGAGTAAATTCTAAACCAGTGATGGTCAGGTTTCTACCATCATCCATCTTCCACACTAATGTCTTCCTCTTCTTAGCGTTTGATGGTGGCATACCATAGTTTATGCAGGCAAGTTGATTTGGACGTTTTTCTTCTCTTTGGCACTGTGCCTCAGCATCGGTTAGTGTTTTGGTATACACGTTCCAGGGACAGTTGGTCGCGCAATGACCTTGTTCCACACAATCCTTGCAGATAACATTTTCTTCTCTCTGGTATGAGAATGATGGAGGTGCATTCGTCTGGTGGGATCTTAGCAATATATCGGTAGGGGGCGTAGGTGCTTGTGTTGGAAAATACTGACTTTGGCTCTGATTCAGACTCTGGGCTTGTATCTGAGCTTGCATCTGTTGTTGCTGATACTGTCGTTGCATCTGCTGCATCATCATAGCCAATAGTTGCGTCTGGTTAGCCACCACTTGTGCTAGGGTTGGGTCTCCGGACGGTGGAGGCGAAATGTCCATGGTATTGCTTGGAGTTACTCCATGAAATTGTTGCGGTCCTGATCCACTGCCATTGTTTCTGACGTTGACCATCTGTTGCAGGTAGAGGAGGGAAATGAGATATGTTGAACTAAAGGCAAGACCTTAACCCACTTAGCTACTGATCTGATGTGAGTACACTCTTATTGTTCAAGTTGATTAGGCAAACAACCTAGTATGGTCACATCCCCACCACTGATGTAAACCATACACCTACACACAGCAAACAACACACGATCTACCCACTACCGATACTACTCTTCCAGGAAGGATTGGGTTTAGGTAAGCTCTGGGAAAACTTTGCTCGACTCGAGAAACGCCGACTCTGGACAGCTTGTCTTGATCCTTGCTTGGAGCTCGACTCTTGGCTTGTTTTTCAAGAAGCTCTCAATTGGTGCTCTGGCTGAACAGCTAAAGAGTTGGAGGGGAAAGGAGAGAAATCTGATAAACCGTTTTGCAAAGAACTCCTGAGGGAGAGAAGAGATATTTTCGCAGATAAGGTTTTCACAAAACTTGTTCTTAGGGGTTCAACCATTTGGCTTGACCTACAGTCAAGATGGCTCTGATACCAACTTGTCACGCCCGGAAATTTTCCCAAATTTCCAGACCATTTTGTGTATTAAGTCCCTGTCCAGGCATCAACCAGGGTACACAAAACGACAAATCAATAAACAGACCCAAACGTAAATAAAGCGATAAATACTTACAGAAGAGGCACTTAGTCCTCACACCGAAAAGAAAACAGCAGCGGAAAGAGGCGATCCTAGCGGGGCTTCAGCTCCACTCCACAGGCAAACTCAACTGGGGTCTGAGCCTTGGTCCTCTAACTTCATCTTCAACTCAGAAGTACTAAACTTCTGAAAAGGGGGAAAAAAAGCAAGATTGAGTACAACCACCGTACTCAACAAGCCACACCAANTGGGTCAACAGAGAGCATAACTCTTGTTTCAATAAATGGTTTAAGAATCGTATTTCAACATTGACGATGGGCCTAACAACACAATAAGATGGTTGGCGGCAGGAACATGTTGGGATATTGACACATAACAGGAATACGATATTAATGGATACACATTTTACACCATCAAACAAGATGACAAGAGAACAGTTCAAAACAACGAGGTTTGTATAGAGGCATTTCAAGACCAACCTGGGTCCAACACATACTACGGCTGCATAGAGAAGATCTGGGAATTGAACTACATGAAGTTCAAAGTCCCACTATTTCGTTGTCACTGGGTCAATTTATGCGCTGGTGTGAAAGTCGATTCACAACTATAGATCTAAGCAAGGTCGGATACGTAGATGGATTATTCGTACTTGCGAAACAGGTCGTGCAGATTTTCTATATAAAAGACCCGGCAAACAAGAAGTTGCATGTTGTTAGGGATGGGGAGAGAAGAATTGTTGGGGTTAACAACGTTATAGATGAGGACGATTCCAACCAAAACCTTCATGTCAATCCACACATAGACTTCGAGGATGATCATGAAGAGAATGTAACATATGCCCATTTAGATCACACAGAAGGCCTAAACATGTAATTGAAAGTCTTTGTATTTGTATTTGCTATTCTTGTAATTTGCTATTATTGTGATGAAATAATTATTTTGTATTATTGACATGTAATATCCTGAAAAGCTCATCTGCCAGCTTCTTTGTGGAGAGAGGACTCGCCTGGTAGTATACTATAGCTATTCGCCCTAATATTAGAGAGGTCTAAGTTAAAAAAAAAATTAACCATGGTCCACCCTCAAAGAAGCCAAGAAAGATCACAGATCCAAGTATCTTTCTTAGTTTTAAAAAAAGAAAATAGCTATCCGTGACAAACTTAAAGATGCAACTGATTGACATAACATCTCAATCGGTTGTATACTAAGCACCGTCATGGATGTCATTTGTAACGGTCACTAACTTAAGCCCATCACGGATGATGGTCCGTGTTGGTTGCTGTTTAGAGCCTGTCACGGATGAGTGCCATCCGTGACAACATTATGGAGTAGCCCGTAACGGATGTGTTTTGACCACAGTTAGACCAAACTTAGGGTTGCTGAAGTCATCATTTAGATCTACTCCTCTTCACCGTTGTGCCCTCGCCACCGCCGGCTCCCTTCCACCGAGCCCGCCCGTGCCCTCCTCGACACCGAAGCCCGCCCGCCTCGCCGCCGTCGGCTCCTCCTCCACCACGCCCTCATTGACATCGGAGCCCACTCGCCTCACCACCGGCGGCTTCCCCTTCACTGTGCCCTCGTTGACATCGGCCGCGCACCTCGCTGCCGCCGGCTCCCTCTCCACCATGCCCTCGTTGACGCCATAGCCCGCCCTCTTCGCAGCCACCAGCTCTCCCTCCACCGACACCGAGCCCTCGCCGACGCCGTCCCCACTGCCAGCTCCCCCCTCCACCAAGCCCATGGGCCCTCACCGCTGCCGGCTCCCCCTTCACTGACACCGAGCCCTCGCTGCCGCCAGCTCCTCCACCGAGCACTGCCGCCGTCGCCACTTACAGTACACCGCCGTCATCCTTCTCTCATTTAAATTAGTGACTTATTGAATTGAGATTTAGTGACTTAGTGAATTTAGGTGTAATGTAGGTGACTTAGTGAATTTAGATTTAGATTTTTAAGTATTTTAGTGTAGTGGCTTAGTGAATGTAGGTGAAATAATTGTAGATTTGCTTAGTTACTTAGTGAATTTTGGTGAATTAGTATAGTGACTTAGTGAAATTAGGTGTAATTATTGTAGATTTACATAGTGACTTAGGGTATTTAGTGAATAGTGACTATGGGGTTTTTAGGAATTTGTACACATATATTGTGATTTAGGCTATGTCAAATAGGGTTTTGAAGGAGTTTTGTTTTTTAATATATTCTGGTGCATATATGGTGATTTACGCATATATAGTATTTTTGTGGTATTTAAGTTTGTAGGAAATGTTGACGACAACTAATGCAACAATGCCTAGACGAAACCCTAGAACTGCCAATAGGTTTCCTACTGTCCGGTTAACTATTATAGAGGTTGACAATGAAGGCTTCTCTATGGCTCCAGCATTAGTAATTAAGAAGTTCGCAAGTGTCTGTGGAGTCTTAGGTAGATGACACTTCAACATCCTCTTCGATCATATCAAGTTTGTGCCAGAGGATGAGATGGCCACTGCTTGGACGAAATTACAAGAGTGCTTCGAGTACACCCCGGATGACGAGGCCATTCTGAAGCATCAGGCATTGCAAAAGATGGGAACGACTTGGAAAAATTTCAAGACAAAGCTCATTAACGAGTTCGTACTCAACCCCAACGAGCCAACCCCATTTGGCATGTTCCCGTGGATCACACAAACTGTTTGGGGTGAGTTTGTGGCTTAAAAACAACTCCCGCATTCCTGGCAAAGAGCGAGGTGACTAGGCAACTCCAGGCTAGAAACAAGCATCCACACCGTCTTGGCACTGGAGGCTACAGCGGGAAGCAAGACCAATGGCGGCTCGAGGATGAGGCTACGGCACAATCTAACATCCCGCCTCCATTTGCTAACATCCCAGAGGAACGGGCAAGGAATTGGGCAAGGGCATAGGTGTCACGCCCCAATTTTTTGTTCGGAATTAAAAATCATTTAATAATGCATTTCTAGAAATTATATTAAACTTTAAAGCAATTTATCAAGTGAATTAAACGTGGGGAAATAAAATTTCCTTTTAAAATCATGGCTGAAAATATTTTTGTAATATTCTCCATGCTCGAAAGTACTCTCTGAAATTTCCTGTGAATATTTTGATCTCAAGAAAAAATTTTAATAATACAAAGCTCATTTAATCAATTAAATAAATTGAAAAACAAATTAAAACTCCCCTCTTTTGCTTTGGGCCATTTCTGGCCTAAAGTTCGTTTCCCCTCCCCCAACCCACTCGTCTCCTCCCTCTCCCGGGCCAGCCCCATCCCTCTCTTCTCCCTCCCGGCCCAACACCATCCCAGCCCGCTCGTCCCTCTCCCACAAGTCCACTTTGCCTCCCTCCCTCTCTCCCCTAGCCGACAGGTGGGGCCCATGGTCCCACCTATCATATCCTTCCCTTTCCTCCAGCCACCCTGTCGGCCACGTCGCTCCCCCACGTCGCCGCCTCTTCCGGGAACTCCCGCGCTTCCCCTCTCTCAAATCCACGTGGGACCGCGATCCCCTCCACCTCCTCCACCGATTCCCCCACTTTCCCAAAAAAATCTGGCATGGATTTGGCACCGCATCACCCCACGTCGCCGCCCTACTCCGTCGTTGGTTTCCACATCTAACCGGCCTTCCCACCGCCTCTCGAAGATATAAAATGCTTCCCCGTGCTCTCCTCCACCTTTTTCCCTTTGTCCCTGGACTCACCGCGCTCGAAATCGTGCTTTGCTCCACCAAGTCTGAGCTCCACCGTCCGCCGGCGCATTTTGGCTCCATGCCATCACCGCTCTAGTAACCGCCGCACTGCGCCAGCGCCTTCTCTGGCTTCGCCACTTCACAACATCTTGGCCACCACTTCTTCGGTATCAGAAACTATCGAAACCCCATTGCCACCACAAAACCCCACCCCTGCCGCCAGATGCCATCTCCGGCTGGGCATTGCCACCGCTAGGGCAGCTGCCTCTCCGCGTGGTCGCCTTTGCCACCTTCACGAGGCAATTGAGTCCCTCAACCGCCACCCCCCGTTGCCCGAAACCCGCCGGAACTTCGTCCTCATCGTGCGAGGTGAGTCCGCCTCTCGCCGCCGGCCTCCGACCGCGTTTCCTCGCCACTCCCGGCCGCCTCTCCCTTCCCTAACTCATCTGCCTCCTTTCCTAGGTCGCAAGAGTTCCCGACCACCACTCCTTGCTCGTGGACCGACGGCGCTCCCACTTCCGTCCCGAGGAGCTGCCGCCGTCGTCCTTCACTGCTGGCCGCTCGGTGAGCCCTCCCCTCCCCTCTCTGTTCTGTAGCTTGCCACCGCTTCCCGTGCAGCTCGCTGACGCGGCCGGTGGCCGCTGACGTCCTGGGCTGTGTGCCACTGTCTCCTGCCTGATCGACCGGCGAGCACCGTTGCTCCTGCCCGTGACCGTCCGATCTACCTCTGGGGCTATTCGGGCTGTTGACGCAGCCGTGCCACCTTGGCATCCTGGGCTGTCATGGCCGGCACGTGGTGGGCCCGCACCTGAATCACGGTGGACTTGGTCCACTGTGGGCCGTGCTCATTAAGTCACCAGCTAGTGGGGCCTGCTTGCCGGCGCCACCTCTCCCCCTCAGCCGACGTCATAAATTACCTTAATTGCTCAATAAATTGAATTTAATTCCAGAAATTCATTTAAATGGTTCAAAACTTCTAAAATTTTTAATTAATTCATACGAACTCCAAATAGGGCTATTCAACTTGCAAAATTCATCTAAAATTGAGCTCTACATGTTTGTGTACTTTTCATGTAGTATTTATTTGGTTTTTATTAGGGTTTTCTCTGTTTTGCGTGCCCGTGTGGAGATTTCGCAGTTTTGAAAGATCGTGACCGCGAGGATAAGTCTTCGGAAGATTGATTGAAGAAGCAAGACAAGTCACACATTCCTCCTTGAGCATGTTGAACCTAATTTATATAATGTTTTACTGTTTGTAAATAAATTGTATGTTTTGCTAATTACATAGGAATAGGGATTACCTATCTACTTGCTTGTGCCATGTTTACTTGTATGCATCCTTTGCCAAACTTGGGTGATAATTTGACTAGTTTGTGTCAATCATTTTGACCTTGCTAGAATTTTATATGCTTAGCCATGCTTAATTACCACTAGCTCATTTAATGGCATAATTAAACTATTTACATTTAGTACCTAGACGAGCTGCGAGCTCGAGACATCTGGCCATGTTTTATTGGTCGTAATTATACAACTATAATATGGCTTAATGGTGGGCTATGGGTGCATGGTTTTGCTTGTCGCGCCCATAGCAATTAAGGACCGATTCTCAGGAAATCCTAGAAGACTTATCATGCTTGCCACAAGCAAGTGTGGGCAACTGCTGGACTTGTAGTATAGCTTTCCCCTTTCTGACGTTTCTAAGCAAGGGTGGGCGTGATTAAGTTTGGATGGACCCTGCGACAGTCTTTGCATCTTCCGGATTCACCATGGCACAAGGGGGACTACCCACCCTGGCTTAGGGGTGGGGGTGAAACTTGTAGTGTGGTGTGCTTGGTTGGGGAGTTATGCGAAGGGTCTTGTCACAATCACTTGCATGGTGACGTGTCTGGCCAAACACAGTGACATACGGTGGATTGTGTCTTGTGGGTATAGTTGTACACATCTGGCCAGAGTAAAACTATTCGAATAGCCGTGGTCGAGGTTATGGGCTATCGACCAGCTTCACTATGATTAGTCTCACTCTCTTAATTAATTTGACTTAATGAACTGGTGTAGTTCAGGTGGAATGGTTGGGCCTGTTCAACGTGGTTGTAGCGTTGTTCAGTGGAGAGTTAATATTGCTTTAATTAAACAACTGTTTTACTGTTTTAAAATGTAAAGGTTTTCAACCGCTTTTCTACAAAGAGCCACAAGCCTCCCTTTGTCTCTCCTGTGCATGTTTGCATCATTGGTGTGGCTTGTTGAGTACGGTGGTTGTACTCAATCTTGCTATTTTTTTCCCCTTTTTCAGAAGTTTAGTACTTCTGAGTTGAAGATGAAGTTAGAGGACCAAGGCTCAGACCCCAGTTGAGTTTGCCTGTGGAGTGGAGCTGAAGCGCCGCTAGGATCGTCTCTTTCCGCTGCTGTTTTCTTTTTGGTGTGAGGACTAAGTGCTTATGTTGTAAGTATTTATCGCTTTATTTACGTTTGGATCTGTTTATTGATTTGTCGTTTTGTGTACCCTGGTTGATGCCTGGACAGGGACTTAATACACAAAATGGTCTGGAAATTTGGGAAAAATTTCCGGGCGTGACAATCGACCCCTTCCGCAACGATCCCTTCTTCAACAACAATGGCTTCCGCCCCATTCTACGCCTCTGAGATCCCCACGGTAAGTTGACTTGTTCAATCCTGCATTATCACTTTCCCCGTCGATTTCTCCAAGTTAGGGTTTTACTCTACGTCCCCCCCAGGCCTTATATTTTCATCGTCGTTCTCACGATTTAGGTCTTCAAAAACCAAATCTTGATCCCCACCGACGATAAATCCCATCGCTTTCTCCTGGGCCCCATGGGCGACTGCGACCCAACCTGGCTAATCAACGCCGAAACAGACAGAATTCCTTTTAGGCAAGCCAAGCCCACTGTCTCGGCGTGGAAGCACACCTTCAGGTCATGGCCATCAAAACTAAACGGATACAGGACCTGGCACAAAAGGATTGCTGCCGTCAAATAAGTCCACTGGGACGAGATTGGAATCGGCCAATGCATAACTCTGTCCCTGGCCGATACCAAGAAGAATGAGCCACTAATGTCAGCTGCCAGCTACTTCTGGTCAAGTACCTTGAACGCCTTTATGTTCAAGCAAGGTCCGATGACCCCAACCCTCATAGATATCAAGGTACTCACAGGACTAGACATCGACTCTGAGATTAATCCTTTCAGCCTCCTGATAAACAGCAGCCACAAACTGAAAACCAAGAAAATTGGAGGCTGGTCTGGGTACATCTCTGAGCACATGGAACAAGGATCGGTCTCAGAGCGAGAACATGTAGCGTTCCTGACATTATGGTTGGAAAGATTCGTCTTCTGCGGATCGACCTGTGGTCCTACTACAAATTGTCAACACCTGGCTCAGGCTTTGGTCAGCAAGAAGCAAATCCCTCTCGGCCGATACCTCTTGGGAGCTGTATATCGGCTACTCCATATTGCCACTCAAGACTTAATGTTGAAACAAACCGTGGCACATGGAGGACCATGGTGGTTCATTCAACTCTGGCTAACCATATACACCAACACCATGGTTGATCGGCCGCCTCTATCAGATTCTCGCTTCCCATCAAAATATGCCGATCACGAAGATCCCAGGAACAGAAGATGCATGTCCTACGGGGAAGCAGCCTCCGTCTACCCCGGCGCAGATCAATCGGCCGATGACATGGCTACATGGTTCATCCGTTTCTTCACCGGCCCTCCATCAGCCAAGATGGATATGTTTGTCTATACATCGGACCGAGACTTCGAGCTTCCAGATGATCTGCAACTGAGCTTAATAAATGATGACATGGAATCAAGGGAATTATTCATGATCGGCCTCACTCCATGCCTGCTCCCAGTAGGCGTCTTTCAGGGAAGGAGCACCAGCTTGTCCTATGAGTTTTACACCCCAATGACAGCTGCTAGACAATGCGGGCTCGGACAACTTCCCATTAGCTTGCATCTTCATAAGCTCCTAGAGAGCAGAGGCACAGTCCCATCGGCCCTGGTTATGAACAAAGCAATGGAAATCGAGCTCCCCAATCTTGGTGACTGCGATCGGCTGCATCTGAATGCCTTCGTGCACATTAGCTTCCAAACTTGGTGGCAAGAGTGGGCCGCTCACATCTTTCATCAATCGGCCAGGTTCTATGTGACAGAACTTATCCAAGGCATCAGCCCTCAAGTCCCAGATGAGCCGATTCCATCTGTGAGCAACAGTGGACGGAAGATCTTCTACGCTCAAGCCATAGCTCCATCGGGGTCAACCATCCTGGAATCCATCATCGGCCTCACTGCCCCAAAAGTGGCGTCACTTCTCCAAGGTCCGATGCCTAAAGAAAACCCCAAGAGAAAAGCGCCGGCCAAAGGCAAATCGCAGAAAGCCAGCAAGAAGGCTAAAACCGATGACCAGGCCGATGCCGAAGAGCTAGACCCCTCCTTGGAAGAATTCCTCGAAGAACAAGTGATGGAGGAGGAAGTCGATGCAGCAGCGGCCGATGCACACGAAGAAGAAAACCCGTCGGTCGAAACCACCCAAGAGCCATCGGCCGGAGCTGCGGAGATCCCACCGGCCGATGACCAAGATGATGCCCCGCAACCAAAAAGGACCAGACACGCAGTTCGCAAGGTCAATATAATCTCTTCTTTGTGTTTACATAATCTCCTTGTACTGTCACACTTTAACTTCATATCCTTTTCAGGCTGCGGTGTCGTCTGTGTTAAAGGAGAGAACTCAATCGGCCCCTTTGCCAAGAACCAAGAAAATAACTTTGCAACGGCGCGAACGAGCCAAGGCACGATTGAGGACCCCTTCTCCTTCTCCACCACCCTCTCCGACTGTCTCGGTAAGAGTTGATTTTTTGCATTATTTTTCTAATCACATAACCCTATTTACCAATTTCCTGCTTTTTCAGCCTAGGGCTCCATCACCTTCACCACATCGGCCAATCCCCTCGCCTACTATGTCGACACAGCAAAGGGAGGCCGATGCAAGCACCACCGATGCTCCAACACAGGTAACCACGATTACCCTGATCCCCTTTCTGCCGATTCCTGATTAACAAGGCTAACCTCGACCCATGTTGATATTTGCAGAACCTAGCCGATATGTTCTCCTTTGATATCGGCCAGTTTCTTGATGATGAGGACAAGGAGCTACCCAGCATAGCCAGGGCACCAATCTCTGATGATCTGAAGAACCGGCTGACCGATATCGCCAATCGGCTGGAGTCCTCGCTGGAGTACTTGGTGGAAGATTGCACCTTCATCAGGGTCAGGGTACAAGAAATTCAAGACGAACTGCCTGAAGACCTGATGGAGGTCCTAACACCGGCCATCTTCTTGGAGCAATACCGATTCAAGCTCAACAAAGCCAAAGAAAGACTCGCAGAGCGATGAGAGCGTGACCAACTGGAATCGGCTTTATCCGCCAGCAAGGCCCAAGTTAACGCTGACAAAACCAAGCTGGACGAGTTAGCGGTAGAGCCGATTGTCTTGAAGCACAAACTTGAAGAGCTCCGTCGCCTCGAGGCAGAGCTGGTATCGAAGCTGGAATCGACACGTCGAGAAATCCAAGAAGTCGAAGCCGGAATAGCTGCATCCCCTAAAGCCATAGAAGATCAGACGGCAAAGCTCAAGGCATCGGCCAAGTACCTCGCGACCCTAAGCAAATCGCTGAAACTGATCCCAGGGACGATGGCCGACGATGCCCAGGCTATTGAAGACGTTGAGCAGATTCGCCGTAAAGCCATTGCTGCTATTGCGGACTTCATAGGGTGATGTAGCATATGTTATTTTTATAATGTATAAACATACACCTTATCGGCCATGCAGCCGAATTTGTTTCGAAAATTCCAGCCTAATTTATTACTTCTGAAATCCTCTCACACCTTATCGGCCGTGCAGCCGAATTTGTCTTGAAAATTCCAGCCGCATATATCTTTAATATGAACAATCTCATTATAAACAATCTCATCGGCCAGATAGCCGAAGTCAATTGCCAACTGAGAAATCCAATGCGAGAACTCCTGTATATATATATGCCCCCCAAATTTTGGAAGATGAGGGCTCATATTCTGAAATTTTGAACTAAGGGCGATAGTATTTACCGGCCATCTAAAGACGATGCTTGACTACATCGGCTGTAATCATAAATCGGCTAGAGGGCCGATCATGAGTCAATCCAGATACTGGGATAATATTGTTTCAAGTATTTGCCATTGAGAGTTCGTCCATAAATCTCGCCATCTAATCCCTTAAGCAGATAGGCATTGTGAGGAACACATCGATGAATTCGAAAGGGGCCTTCCAAATTAGGTGACCATTTGCCGAATTTATTATCTCTGGAGCCAATCGGCATTATTAATTTCCACACAAGGTCTCCATCCTCAAACGATTTGGCAATGACCTTTTTATTATAATGACGGGCCACTCTATCTTTATCACGCTTGATTTTCTCTAAGGCCCGTAATCGAACATGTGCCAAATCATCCAATTCATCAACCATAAGATTATGGTACTCATCGGCTGTCAAGTCGTCTTGCAAAGCAATCCTTCTTGAGCCGATGGCGGTTTCCCACGGCAGTACAGCTTCATGCCCGTAGACCAGCTGATAGGGAGGTACTTGGATTGCACCATGGCAAGCCGTCCGATACGCCCAAAGGGCATCGGCCAGCGTTGTATGCCATTGCCTTGGCTGTTCGTCAATTTTCCTCTTGATTAATTTGATTAAAGACTTGTTAGAATCCTCCGCCTGCCCATTAGCCTGCGCGTAGTAAGGAGAAGAATTGAGTAATCTGATGCCCATGCTGTCAGCAAATCGGACGAACTCGTCGGACACGAAGATTGATCCCTGATCGGTAGTTATTGTCTGAGGTGACCCAAGCCGATATATGATGTGGTCCTTGACGAACTGAATAGCGTCTTTGGAATCAACCTTCTTGAGAGGAACGGCCTCAACCCACTTTGTGAAGTAATCTGTAGCCACTAATATATACTTGTGTCCCTTACTTGATGGTGGGTTAATCTGGCCGATCATATCTATTCCCCATCCACGAAACGGCCACGGCTTTATGATTGGATGCATAACCGATGCCGGTGCTCTCTGAATTGCTCCAAATTTCTGACAATCCTGACATCCTTTATAATACTTGAAGCAATCTTCTAGCATGGTTGGCCAAAAATATCCGACGCGCTTCATCAGCCATTTCATTTTATGGGCCGATTGATGGGTGCCACAAATCCCTTCATGTACTTCGCTCATAACGGTTTTAGCCTCCTCAGGACCTAGGCATTTGAGTAGGACACCATCAACCGTCCGATAATATAGGTTATCGTCCAATAAGACATAGTGTAAAACTTTATATTTCATTCTGCGTGACGCCGATTGGGAAGGGTTTCTCAAATACTCAATGATATCAAACCTCCAGTCATCGGCGTGCACGAGAGCAATCTGAATTGGAACGTCTTTAGCCATCGGCCTGTATCCCGATGCCCCCTGAGCTAAATCATTGGCTTCGAAATTCTGCTTCCTGGGTATATGCCTCATCGTTACGATCCGGAAACCGTGTAATAACTCTTTGCACTCCTCATTGTAGACTTTGAGAATATCGTCTCTGCACTCATACTCCCCAGAAAGTTGACTAATTACTAGCTGTGAATCACCAATGATTTCCACGGCATCGGCCTCGACTTCTTGTAATAACTGCAAGCCTTTAAGCACCGCTTCATATTCTGCTTGATTGTTGGTATAGTAAGGCTTGATAGTGAAAGCGAACTCAAAACTTGCCCCCCGAGGGGATATGATGACTAGGCCGATACCGCAACCGTGTCTGCAGACGGATCCATCGAAATATAATGTCCATGGCACAATGTCTGCATATGCGACTGAGTCATCTCTATGTTGAACGATGAAATCGGCCAGGGCTTGTCCTTTGATCGCTTTGGCCGATTCATATCGAAGATCAAACTCTGTTAAAGCAAAGATCCACTTCCCGACTCGTCCTTTCAACACAGGGGCCGATAACATGTATTTCATCACATCGGCCTTGCTCACTACGATGCACTCGTTGGAAAGCAGGTAATGCCTCAATTTAGTACATGAAAAATATAAACAAAGGCATAATTTCTCCACCGGCGTGTACCTTGTCTCAGCGTCTAACATTCTCCTGCTGAGATAAAAAATAGCTCTTTCCTTGCCGTTAACATCTTGAACCAAGACCGAGCCGATGGATTTCTCATCGGCTGATAAGTACAATTTGAATGGGACTCCTTTTTGTGGAGAAATTAAGACCGGCGGAGAAGTTAAATATTCTTTGATATCGTCTAGCGCTTTCTGTTGCTTGTCACCCCATATGAACTCTTCGTCGTCCTTTATTTTCAACAGTGGAGTGAATGGCTCTATACGGCCCGACAGATTTGATATAAAACGCCGGACGAAGTTGATCTTGCCAAGCAGAGATTGTAACTTGGTCTTGTTTTCTGGAGGCTTGATTTTCTTAATGGCATCGATGTTCTTCTGTGTGATTTCAATCCCCCTTTCATGGACCAAGAAACCCAAAAACTGACCGGCCGATACGCCAAAGGCACATTTGTTAGGGTTCAACTTCAAACCATATTTCCTTGCCCTTTCTAGTACCTTGCGTAAGTCGGCCAAGTGCATATCATGTTCTCTTGACTTTACGACGACATCGTCTATATAAACTTCAATCAGAGAGCCAATAAGATCATGAAAAATGTAATTCATAGCCCTCTGATACGTAGCTCCAGCATTCTTCAAACCAAATGTCATGACGACCCATTCATATAGGCCGATTGCCCCTGGGCATCTGAAGGCTGTCTTATGAATGTCCTCTTTAGCCATAAAGATCTGGTTGTAACCCGCGTTTCCGTCCATGAAACTAATGATCTTATGCCCAGAAGCAGCGTCGACTAGCAAATCGGCCAACGGCATAGGGTACTCGTCTTTGGGCGTCGCCTTATTTAGATCTCTGAAATCGACGCATACCCTTAGCTTGCCGTTCTTTTTCAATACCGGAACTATGTTGGAGACCCACTCCGCGTATCGGCAGGGCCTGATAAAGTTGGCGTCGTAAAGTCTTGTGATCTCTGCTTTTATGGCTTCGTGCATATCGGCCTTAAACCTCCGAGGAGCTTGCTTAAAAGGCCGATAGCCTTGTTTGATTGGTAGCCGATGTTCTACAATCGATCGGCTTAATCCTGGCATCTCATGGTATTCCCATGCAAAACAATCTCTGAATTCTTTCAAAAGATCTATCAAATTATTCTTGTATTCCTTTGGCAAATTAGCGCTTACATACGTCGGCCTAGGCCTATCACCTATTCCTATATCAATTTCTTCCAATTCATCGGCCGACGTAAAACCTTGTCCCAACTTGCCGTCTAACTCATCCACCGCGTCATCTGTGTAGGGGTCATTGTCAACGGCGGATGGTGCATCTTCGCTAAAGTAACCGCTTGTCTTGGTCTTCAATTGCCTCGATGTCGCAGTCGGTTACCTTGAGGAAATCGGCGTCCCAGACTCGCCCGGACAAGCAGTCGATTCCCTCCATCTCCCAAACTGCGAGATCGGCATTGGCGACATGTACTGACCGATCGGCCTGCACGATCTCGACTTGGTCCCCTTGCCATTGCATGAGGCATTGGTGCATTGTTGAAGGGACACAGCAATTTGCATGGATCCAATCTCGTCCCAACAACAAGCTGTAGGAACCCTTTCCATCGAAGACGAAGAAGGTGGTGGGAATTGTTTTGCTGCCCACGGTGAGCTCCACGTTCAGGACCCCCTTCGCCTCGGATGCGTTGCCACCGAAGTCCTTTAATACCATATTTGTCTTGATAAGATCCTCAGGTACTTTTCCAAGCTTCCTGAAGGTTGTGTATGGCATTAAATTGACTGCTGCGCCACCATCGACCAGCATCTTCGTCATCGGCCGCCCGTTGATGAATCCTTTGATGTACAACGGCCGTAGATGTCTGTGGCTGGCGTCAACTGGCTTGTCGAAGATGGCTTGGTCTGGTGACAAGCGTAGCCTGGCTGAACCTTGTTCATCATCGGCCATCGCTTCATCGGCCGCCTGCACACTGTATTCTGCTGGCAATACAAACACCATGTTAACAGGCGCCGATGTCATTTTTTTACCTTTTGAAGCTGAGTAGCCCTGAGCTGTATTGGAGGTGCCCTCATCGGCCCTGGCCACCGTGGATTTTATCCTCCACTCTTTTTTGGTCTTGGTGGGCCGATGGGGTATTTCAGCTTGTTGCTCTTGGATTTGCTCTTTCCTCCTTAACCTCTGAACCCGCCGCTTCTGTGTCTTGGTGAATACATCGCTTGGGCACCATTGGGGGTTCTGGACTTGCTCCTCATCTTCATCGTGTTGATCTTGGTGCATCGGCCCCAGCCTTTCATGCACGGATTTCCGTTGCTTGGCCGGCCGATGCGTTTGTCTGCTTGAGCTGCCCTGATAAGAATTTTCTACACCACTGCATGCAGGGCACTCCTGGATAGATGGCAACCTCATCCCTTCATTCCAGCAGAAGCGAAAAAACTCGCACTCCCAGTGTGGGTCGTAGGAGTTGTCTTGATCGGCTTGGTCTTGAGCTTGTTCCTCCCGCCTCCGCTGATATTTTCTGATCAGACCCTCAGAGGTCTGATGAGGCCGCTTGCCAGTCCGATGACCACCGCCATCGGCCCTGTCCGCCCGCACCATGTTGACTGGGAACGGGTGGCCTTCAATCTTCATCGGCCGCTTGGCATCATCGATTTTAATTCTGCCCTGCTCGATGGCCGATTGAATTTGTTGCCGGAAGATCTTGCATTCATTTGTATGGTGTGAATAGGAATTGTGCCACTTGCAATATCTCCTTTTCTTGATGTCTTCGGCCGATGGCAATACGTGACCTACTGGCAGTTGGATCTGCTTTTCTTGCAACAACAGGTCAAATATCTTATCGGCCTTGTTGATGTCAAAATCATATTTATCTTCTTTATCTCCTTTCTTGGCCCACTGGCAAGTTGTTGATTTCTTCATCCGGGCCCACTCGGCTAGGTCGACATCACCATCTTCATCGACGTCATCATCGGAGGCGTACTTAATAACAGTGTTAATCTTTCTCGCGAACTTCTTTGCCTCCTGGAATCGCTGCTCGTGGGCCGATACTCGTTGTGCCAGCTGAGCAAGGCTGTCAAATTCCTGCGAGGAGAACCTCTCGCGTATCGGCCCTAGCAATCCCTGAAAAGCCAGATCGGCCAACTGGGAATCGGTCAGACTGAGGCTATAACATCTGTTCCGTATGTCTCTGAACCTTTGTATGTACTCAGGGACCGATTCATCCACACGTTGCCAGATGGCAGTCAGATCTGACAGTTTCATTTCTTGTACGCCATTGTAGAAGTATCTATGAAACTGTTTCTCCAGATCTATCCATCCTCTGATGGAATTGCAGGGCAAGGAAGAGAACCACGTGAATGCAGACCCTGATAAAGACAGAGGGAAAAACCTCACCCTCAACGCCTCGATAGCCGATGCCTCCCCGCACTGTGCTAAGAATCGGCTAACATGCTCATATGTCGAGACGTTGTCCTGTCCCGAAAACTTAGAGAAATCCGGGATCTTGTATCGGCCTGGCAACGGTACCCTGTCAAATTCCTCGGGATACGGGTGCCGATACACTGTAGAGTTCTCCTTGGGCTTCAAGCCGAATTGGTCCCGCATTACTTCGGCTATCATATCGGCCCAATATCCTGCGGGCCGATGTGGGAGGTCTGGCTGAAACGATTGTTGCAGACCCTCTACTTGATATTGCCTAGGGGAGTATGGCTGGTAATGATGATCCGAGTTCGGTACGCCATACTGTCCTGCAGGGTGCTGCTGATAGCCTTGTGGCACGTTGTATGCAGCTTGAAGTGGAGGACTATTGAACACTGGGGCTTGCGGTTGTCCGGCCGATGGCTGGTGGACGGGAACTTGCTGCATCGGCTCAACCGCCGGTTGCTTCCCCTTGGTCCATTGAGCGTATTGTTCCTCGGTGATGAGCTGAGGGCTGCCCCCGGTCTGCCTGGTGAGGACCAGTGGCAATGTCGTTGTCGGCTGCGCCGATGGGGGTGGCATCGGCGGTGTTGGCTGAGACGTGCTCAGATCATTCCTCAGGGTCCGATATGCAGGGAACTTATTTTCTGGCAAGAAAATCGGCCCCTGAGGCTTGAACTGGTGAATTGACCCGTCTAAGATAGATTTAACCGTATTGGTCAAGGTGTTCACCAAAATCCCTGATTGGTTGACTAGCGCAGAGTGGACTGCGGAGTCAATCCTGTCTTGCAACGTCGGCGCTGCAGTGTCTTCAGTTTTGACGGCGTGATCGTGCGCCGCCGCCGACGTTCCAGCTCCATCTCCGGCACTCGGCATGACCACCTTGGACTTTTGAATCAAGGTGCCCTGCCGAGTCCTAGAATATGTTTGCAGGTACATATTCTGGAACTGCTCGACCAGACTATCCGTCTCAGCTTTTTGTTCTGCGCTGAGCTGGTCGGCGGTCACGGGAATGACGTTCTCCTCGACGATCTCGGCCTGCTTCGACATATCGAGGTGTTCTTGTTGCTGGTGAGAAGCTTGTGTTCTTGTGGTCCCACTGGGCGTGCCAAAAGCGTGTTGGCGCAGAATTTCGACCCGTCCAGCAACCAAACGGGTTCCGCGTTACCACGGCGGCCTGGGAGATCTGCTTAGCTCCAGTGCAGGTCCAAATGGCTTGCCTAGTCGTAAGTAGAGCGTGCCAGTTGATTTGATCTGCAATCAACAAGAAACAAGTAAACCAAGTCAGAGAACAACGGCCGATCGGTCAACAGACCGATGACACATTGTCATAGCCCAGCCGATAGGGCAAAGCTATATCGGATCACTTAGAAAATAAGTAAAACATGAATCTAATCTTATCGGCCTTCATTGGTATGTAGATCTCAACTAATAATATCGGCCGATAAGGATAACAAAGGTAACTACACCAGCTAGTACTCTAGTGCAAACTTATACGAGCCAATCGGCCAATATAAACACATCAACCATAAAGAAATCTTAAGATTACTTCACGATCAACATATCTATACTTATCGATCTGCACATATAAGTGCCAAACATATGCAAGAATCATAAGGCAATCACATATGTTAGATAAGACCGGCTAAAACCCCGGCACTATCCTTAATTACAACCGAAAACAGGCTTCGTGTTAGATCTCAAAACAGGACTAAGGTCGATGGCAACTCAAAGTGTGGATTGAGACTTAACACAAAGAAAATCAAGTCGCCGATTGCTTTTGGGGATGGCAGCTGCATTGAACAATCTAGCCAAGCATAAGAATTAAACCATCGTCGGCAATAAACCCTAAGGCAAGTAAACCGATGGCGAGGCTTAATTAAGATACCTGTCAAAACTATTCAAGACATGATAATCAACGATCACATCATCGAGGCTTAACGTGTCTAAAGCGATACGTTAGCCCCGACGATGCAGATCGTCGGGGACGAGTTCTTACCTCTGCTCCGAGGAAGCAAGAACTCGTCGAAGAAGACCTCTTGCGAGGGTTGGCGATGCGCCGAAAGTAGATTGATTTGATTGTGTGATTGATTGAGAGAGAGATTACATGTACAAACTATCGGGATATTTATACCCGAGGTTACAACAGAACCCTTGTAGGGCACGATCTTATCTACAACTAACTAACAAATCCTTGCGGCAGACTTAAGCCACAGATTAGATCTACACTACTTAATTTACAAGATACAATTGTCTAAAACCGAGCTTTATCTCTATTTGGCAACTTCCTTGAAGCTTATCTCGAGCCCAGACCAAGCCCACGTTGACACTGTCAACTCACAACCCGTATCGGCCCACGACCAAACCAAATCCGTATCGGCCGATACGCTCTTTATAGCAACACCTCCCCAGTCCGATACGGTTACCGGGTCCGATACGAAGCCTGGTCCGACTCCAACTCAATCCTTCCTCTCTGCTTCGGTTCCTCTTTCCTTTCCGAGTCGATTACCAAAATCCGTCGTTAACACGCGCGTAGCCGTCGGATCGGCCACTCGGGCCGATCCCGGCCGCCCGTTCCCATCCCGCGTGGCCGCCACGTGGCCACCGCGAGGCCGCCGCGTCGGCGCCACATGTGCGCCACGGGGTGCGCAGCTGCCGCCGCCGCGGCTGACGTCAGCCCTAGCCGCTGACGTCAGCAGTGACGTCAGCCCTGACGGTTTTTTGCGCAATAAATAATTAAGGATTTTTCTGTTATAGTAAAAACACAGATAACTTCAAAAATTCATAACTAATTCATCGGACTCCGTTTTAGTCCGTTCAAGTCTCAGAAAATTCATAAAAATGTCTAGAATCCATTAAAAATATTTTGTTCTTTGTTTCAGTAGGCTTATAGCATGTATTGTTGTTTGCTTTGTTTGTCGTATAGATTCCGGTAATTCCGACTCTCCGGTTTACTTCGAAGTCGTTGCCGAGGTCGACCCAGCGCAAGAGCAAGTCAAGTCATACTTATTCATTTGATCATGTTGTACCTAAATTGCGAAACAGTCTTATTTATCTCTAAATACTGCATTGTTTTATAATGTCATCTATGGGATAGTTTACCTATTGTACTCAGCCTTATATTGCAATTACCTTATTCCTTTGATAGCTTGGGAAATAATTTGAGTAGTTGCTACAATAGAACTTGCTTAGCCTTGCTTAGAAACATTAGCTCACAATTGGGATATTTAAAGCTTCATTAATACTTAATGATGGTTATTTCATGTTGGCTCGCGATGGTTAATCGTGGGTGATTTAATAAATGTTTCAACTAAAATCTTGATTAATGGTGGGTTGTGAGCACATGGTTTTGATGGTCGTGCTCATGACAATTAAGGACCGGTTCGCGGGAAACCCTGGACAGGGATTTTAATACACAATTTGCTTTGGAAATTCTGGTAGTGAATTTCTGGGCGTGACATCTGGGCTCGAGATAAGCTTCAAGGAAGTTGCCAAATAGAGATAAGGCTCAGTTTTAGGCAATTGTATCTTGTAAATTAAGTAGGTTTAGATCTGATCTTTGGCAAGAGTCTGCCGCAAAGACTTGTTTGTTAGTTAGAGATAAGATCGTGTCCTACAAGGACCATGTTGTAATCTTGGGTATAAATATCTCGGTAGTTTGTACGTAGAACCTCTCTCTCACAACTGAATACAACAATCAACTTGTTTCAATCTACTTTCGGCGCATCGCCAACCCTTGCAAGAGGTTAACTTCGGCGAGTTCTTCCTTCCCCAGAGCAGAGGTAAGAACTCGTGCCCGATGATCTACATCGTCGGGGTTAGCGTGTTGCTTTAGACACGTTAAGCCTCGATGATGTGATCGTCGTTTATCATGTTTTGAATGATCTTGACAAGTGTCTTAATTATGCTTCATCAGCGATTTACTCGTTTTAGGGTTTGTTGCCGATGGCGGTTTAATTACTATGCTTGGTTAGATCTTTCAATGCATCTACCATCCCCAAAAGCAATCGGCAACTTGATTTTCTTTGTGTTAATTCTCAATTCACACTTTGAGTTGCTATCGACCTTAGTCCTGTTTTGAGATTTAACTCGAAGCCTGTTTTCGGTTGTAATTAAGAATAGCACTGGGTTTCAGCCAGTCTTACCTGATACATATGATTATCTTCAAGTCTTTATGTATATCTGCCATCTACATGAATGGATTGATGAATATAAATGTATTTGTTATAGATTACTCTTTAGGGTTTATCTGTGATCAGTATGTTTATATTAGTTGGTTAGTTCATTTAGATTCACATTAGAGTATTAGCTAATGTAGTTATCTATATTATTCCTTATCGACCGATGCCATTAATTGACATCAGTATGTTGATGAAGGCCGATAAGATTAGGTTCATGCTTTTATCATGAGTAAGCCGATATAGCTTTGCCCTATCGGCTGGGCCACGACAATGCAACATCGGCCTATCGGCCGATCGGTCATTGTTTTCTGATATGGTTTACTTGTTTATCTTGTTGATTGTAGATCAAATCAACTGGCACGCCCTACACACACCTAGGCAAGCCTTTGGACCTGCACTGGAGTAAAGCAAACCTCCCAGGCCGCCGTGGAAACGTGGAACCCGTTTGGTTGCAGGGCGGGTCAAAATTCTACGCCAACACGCTTTTGGCACGCCTAGTGGGACATCAAGAACACAAGCTTTACACCAACAAGAAGATCACTGCAGCATGTCAAAGCAGAACGAGATCTCCGAGGAGAACATCGTCTCCGTGACCATCGACCAGCTCAACGAGGAGCAAACAGCCGAGATGGACAAGCTGGTCGAGCAATTCCGGAACATGTACCTGCAGACGTACTCCAGGACGTGGCAAGGCACCCTAATTCAAAAAACCAAGATGGTACTGCCGAACCCTGGAGACGAAGCCAGCACATCGGCGGCAGCCCACGACCACGCCGTCAAAACTAAAGAAAACGCCGCGCCAACGTTGCAAGACTGCATCGACTCCACAGTCCACTCTGCGCTAGTCAACCAGTCGGGGATTCTGGTGAATACATTGACCAATACGATCAAGTCAATCCTAGATGGCTCAATTCACCAGTACAAACCTCAAGGGCCGATTTTCTTCCCCGAAAACAAGTTCCCTGCTTATCGGACCCTGAGGACCGATTTGAGTACAACTCCACAGCCGACGGCGCCGATCCCACCTTCATCGGCTCAGCCGGTGCCAACCATGCCACTGGTCCTGGCCAAGCAAGCGGGAAGAAGTCCCCAGCACATCACGGAGGAACAATTTGCGCAATGGACAAAGGGGAAACAACCGGTGATCGAGCCGATGCAGCAAGTCCCAGTTAACCCACCATCGGCCGGACAACCTCAAGCCCCCGAGTTCAGTAACCCTCCGCCACCGACTGCGTACAATGCATCGCAAGGCTACCAGCAGTATACTGCAGGGCAGTACGATGCACAGAACTCGAATCATCACTTCCAACCATACTCCCCTAGGCAATACCGAGCAGAGGGCCTGCAGCAGTCCTACCACCAGGACTTCCCACACCAAACCGCAGCATACTGGGCCGACATGATAGCCGAGGTGATGCGAGATTAGTTCGGTTTGAAGCCCAAGGAGAGCTCTACGGTGTATCGGCACCCATATCCCGAGGAATTCGATAGAGTGCCACTACCAAGCCGATACAAAATCCCAAACTTCTCTAAGTTTTCAAGGCAGGACAACATCTCGACATACGAGCACGTGAGCCGATTCCTAGCACAATGTGGGGAGGCATCGGCCATAGAGGCATTGAGGGTGAGGTTTTTCCCTCTGTCTTTGTCGGGGTCAGCATTTACATGGTTCTCCTCTTTACCCTGTAATTCCATCAGAGGATGGATCGACCTAGAGAAACAGTTTCATAGATACTTTTACAACGGCGTACAAGAGATGAAACTGTCCGATCTCACCGCTATCAGGCAATGGGTTGATGAATCAGTTGTAGAGTACATTCAAAGATTCAGGGATATAAGGAACAGGTGTTACAGCCTTAGCTTGACCGATTCTCAACTGGCCAATCTGGCGTTCCAGGGATTATTAGGGCCGATACGGGAGAGATTCTCTTCTTAGGAATTTGACAGCCTAGCTCAGCTAGCACAACGAGTATCGGCCCACGAGCAGCGATTCCAGGAGGCGGAGAAGTTCTCGAAGAAAATCAATACTATCTACCAGTACGCCTCCGACGAAGACGACGAAGAAGATGTCGACGTCGATCTAGCTGAGTGGGCCCGGGTGAAGAAGCCGACGACATGCCAATGGGCCAAGAAAGGCGATAAAGAAGATAAGTACGACTTCGACATCAACAAAGCCGACAAGATATTTGACTTACCCCTGCAAGAAAAGTAGATCCAGCTGCCAGTAGGTCATATACTGCCATCGGCCGAAGAAATCAAGAAGAGGAGATATTGCAAATGGCACAATACATATTCCCATCATACCAACGAATGCAAGATCTTTCGACAACAGATCCAATCGGCCATCGAGCAAGGCAGGATTAAGATCGATGATGCCAAGCGGCCGATGAAGATAGAGGGACACCCGTTCCCAATCAACATGGTGCGGGCGGACAGGGCCGACGGCGATGGCCATCGGACCGGCAAGCGACCTTATCAGACTTCGGAAGGCCTGAGCAGAAAATACCAGCGGCGCCGGGAAGAACGAGCACAAGACTACGCTGATCAAGACAACTCCTATGACCCGCATTGGGAGTGCGAGTTTTTCCGGTTCTGCTGGAATGAAGGGATGAGGTTGCCATCCATCCAAGAGTGCCCTGCGTGCAATGGCACAGAAGACCCTTATCAGGGCAGCTCAAACAGGCAAGCGCATCGGCCAACCAAGCAAAGAAAATCTGTGCACGAAAGGCTAGGGCCAATGCACCAAGATCGTCACGACGAAGACGACGATCAACCCCAGAATCCTCAGTGGTGCCCAGGCTGAGGAAGAAGGAGCAGGTCCAGGAGCAGCAAGCAACAACCGCCCATTGGCCCACCAGGACTAAAAAAGAGTGGAGGATAAAATCTACGGTGGTCAAGGCCGATGAAGGCACCTCGAAATCAGCACAAGCCCCTGCGTCTGCAAAAGGTAAAGGAGTAGCATCGGCTTCAGTTAATATGGTTTTCATATTGCCAGTAGAATACAGCGTGCAGACGGCCGATGAAGCGCTGGTCGACGATGAGCAGTCCTCGGCTACACTACGGTTGTCGCCAGATCAAGCCATGTTCGACAAGCCAGTCGACACCAGCCACAGGCACCTCTGTCCATTATACATCAAGGGATTCATCAATGGGCGGCCGATGATGAAGATGTTGGTCGATGGCGGCGCGGCAGTGAACTTAATGCCATACACAACCTTCAGGAAGCTTGGAAAAGCACCTGAAGACCTCATCAAGACCAACATGATGCTCAAAGACTTTGGCGGCAACGCATCCGAAGCGATGGGGGTGCTAAACGTGGAGCTCACCATGGGCAACAAGACGATACCCACCACCTTCTTCGTCTTTGATGGAAAGGGTTCTTATAGCCTGTTGCTGGGACGAGATTGGATCCACGCGAATTGTTGTGTCCCTTCAACAATGCACCAATGCCTTATACAATGGCAAGGGGACCAGGTCGAGATCATGCAGGCCGATCGGTCAGTACACGTGGCCAATGCCGATCTCACAGTTTGGGAGATGGAGGGAATCGATTGCCTGTCCGAACGAGTCTGGGATGCCAATTTCCTCAAAGTAACTAATTGCGACATCGAGACAATTGAAGATCAAGACAAGCAGTTGCTTTAACAAAGAAGTCCCTACACTGATGATGCGGTGGATGAGTTAGATGGAAAATTGGGACAAGGCTTTACGTCGGTCGATCAGCTCGAAGAGGTTGATATAGGAATAGGTGACAGGCCTAGGTCGACGTATGTAAGTGCTTACCTGCCAAGGGAATATAAGAATAATTTGATAAATCTTTTGAAAGAATTCATAGACTGTTTTGCATGGGAGTATCACGAGATGCCAGGGTTAAGCCGATCGATCGTGGAACATCGGTTACCTATCAAACCAGGCTATCAGCCATTTAAGCAGGCTCCTAGGAGATTTAAGGCCGATATGCACGAAGCTATCAAAGCAGAGATCACCAGGCTTTACGACACCAATTTTATTAGACCCTGCCGATATGCGGACTGGGTTTCCAACATAGTTCCAGTGTTAAAGAAAAACGGCAAGCTTAGGGTGTGTATCGATTTCAGAGACTTGAATAAAGCAACGCCAAAAGATGAGTACCCTATGCCGTTGGCCGATCTGCTGGTAGATGCTGCGTCTGGACACAAAATTATCAGTTTCATGGATGGGAATGCAGGCTATAACCAGATTTTCATGGCCAAAGAAGATATTCACAAAATAGCCTTCAGGTGTTCGGGGGCAATTGGCCTATATGAGTGGGTTGTCATGACCTTCGGCTTGAAGAACGCTGGAGCTACTTATCAGAGAGCTATGAACTATATTTTTCATGATCTCATCGGCTCACTGATTGAGGTTTACATCGATGACGTCGTCGTGAAGTCCAAAGAGTACGATATGCACTTGGCTGATTTACGCAAGGTACTAGAAAGAGCAAGGAAATATGGTTTAAAGATGAACCCTAACAAATGTGCCTTTGGCGTATCGGCTGGTCAGTTTTTAGGTTTCTTGGTCCATGAAAGACGAATTGAGATTACACAGAAAAACATTGATGCTATCAAAAATATCAAGCCTCCAACTAACAAGACCAAGTTGCAATCTCTGCTCGGGAAGATCAACTTTGTCCGACGCTTTATATCAAACCTATCAGGCAGGATAGAGCCATTCACTCGTTTGTTGAAGATAAAGGACGATCAAGAGTTTGTATGGGGTGATAAGCAACAAAAAGCGCTGGACAATATCAAGGAATATTTAACTTCCCCTCCGGTTTTGATCCCTCCGCAGAAAGGGGTTCCATTCAGGCTGTACCTATCGGCTGATGAGAAGAAAGGGCTATTTTCTATTTCAGTAGGTGGATGTTAGATGCTGAAACAAGGTACACGCCGGTGGAGAAACTGTATCTATGTTTATATTTTTCATGTACTAAGTTGAGGCATTATTTACTTTCCAATGAGTGCATTGTGGTAAGTAAGGTCGATGTGATGAAATACATGCTATCGGCCCCCGTTTTAAAAGGGAGAATTGGGAAATGGATTTTTGCCTTAACAGAGTTTGACCTCAGGTATGAATCGGCCAAAGCAATTAAAGGACAAGCCCTGGCCGATTTCATTGTCCAACACAGGGACGATTCAATTGCATATGCAGACATTGTGCCATGGACACTCTATTTTGATGGATCTGTTTGCAGGCATGGATGCGGTATCGGCCTGGTCATAATATCCCCTCGGGGGGCAAGCTTCGAGTTCGCTTGTACTATCAAGCCCTATTATACCAACAATCAAGCAGAGTATGAGGCAGTTCTTAAGGGTTTGCAATTACTGCAAGAGGTCGAGGCTGATTCCGTAGAGATCATTGGTGATTCACAGCTGGTCATTAATCAATTTTCTGGGGAGTATGAATGCAAGAATGATATTATCAGAGTTTACAATGAGGACTGCAAGGAGTTGCTACAGGTTTTCAAGATTGTGACGATGAGGCATATACCCAGGAAACAGAACTTCGAGGCCAATTATCTAGCTCAAGGGGCATCAGGGTACAGGCCGATGGCTAAAGAAGTTCAGATTCAAATCGCTGCCGTGAATGCCGACGACTGGAGGTTTGCTATCATTGATTATTTAAAAAATCCTTCCCAGTCGGCGTTGCGACAGATGAAATACAAAGTCTTGCAGTACGTCCTATTAGATGATGACCTCTACTATCGGACGATTGATGGTGTCTTGCTCAAGTGCCTAGGTCTCGAGGAGGCCAAAGTTGTTATGAGTGAAGTACATGAAGGGATTTGTGGAACCCATCAATCGGCCCATAAAATGAGATGGCTGTTGAAGCGCGTTGGATATTTTTGGCCAACAATGCTTAAGGATTGTTTCAAGTATTATAAAGAATGTCAAGATTGCCAGAAATTCAGAGCAATCCAGAGAGCGCTGGCATCGGCTATGCATCCAATCATAAAGCCGTGGTCGTTTCGAGGATGGGGTATAGATATGATCGGCCAGATTAACCCACCATCAAGCAAGGGACACAAGTATATTTTAGTGGCTACAGACTACTTTACAAAGTGGGTTGAGGCCATCCCTCTTAAGAAGGTTGATTCCAAGGATGCAATTCAGTTTGTCAAGGAGCATATCATATATCGGTTTGGATTACCACAAACATTGACTACAGACCAAGGATCAATCTTCGTGTCCGATGAGTTTGTCGAGTTTGCTGAAAGCATGGGTATCAAGTTATTGAATTCTTCTCCATATTATGCGCAAGCTAATGGGCAGGCCGAGGCTTCCAACAAGACTTTAATCAAGTTAATCAAGAGAAAATTTGATGAATAGCCGAGACGGTGGCATACCACGCTGGCCGATTCCCTTTGGGCGTATCAGATGGCTTGTCATGGTGCATCTCAAGTGCCACCTTATCAGCTGGTTTATGGACATGAAGCTGTGCTGTCGTGGGAGACCAACATCGGCTCAAGGAGGATTGCCTTGCAAGACGACTTGACAGCCGATGAGTACCATAATCTTATGGTTGATGAGCTAGATGACCTAGCACATGTCCGATTGTGGGCATTGGAGAAAATAAAGCGAGATAAAGATCGAGTTGCTCGTCATTATAATAAGAAAGTTGTCGCCATGTCATTTGAGGAAGGGGATCTCGTTTGGAAATTAATAATGCCGATTGGTTCCAGAGATAATAAATTCGGCAAGTGGTCACCTAATTGGGAAGGTCCTTTTCAAATTCATCGATGTGTTCCCCATAATGCTTATCTGCTCAAAGGGTTAGATGGAGAAATTTATGGAAGAGCCCTTAACGGCAAATACTTAAAGAAATATCATCCCAGCGTCTGGATCGACTCATGATCGGCTTGCCAGCCGATTTATGATAATAGCCGATGTGGTTCACATCGTCTTTAGGTGGCCGATATGCATTATCGCCCTTAGTTCAAATTTTACAACATGAGCCCTCATCTTCCAAAATTTGGGGGGCATATATATATATACAAGCGCGAAATTTTTCAAGATTGATCTAGGTTTATGGACTTCCAAAATTTTTTCAAGCTTGAACTTCTTCAGATTTATTCAGATCAAATTTGGCTGATTGGCCGATGAGATTTATGATAATCAAAGCAGGAGGTTATCTGTTTACAAGAAGGACACAACATATGTTACATCACCCTATAAAGTTTTCAATAGCTGCAATGGCCTTACGACGGATTTGGTCAATGTCTTCTATTACTTGTGCGTCATCGGCCGTCGACCCTGGGATTGGCTTCAAAGATTTGCTCAGGGTTGCAAGGTACTTGGCCGATGCCTTCAGCTTTGTCGTTTGGTCTTCTATGGCCTTGGGTGATGCAGCTATTCCGGCTTCAACTTCTTGGATCTCTTTGCGGGTAGCTTCTAGCTTTAGTACCAAATCTGCTTCGAGGCGGTAGAGTTCTTCAAGCCTATTGTTTAGGATAATCGGCTCAACAGCCAGTTTGTCCAATCTAGTTTTGTCAGAATTGACTTGGGCTTTGCTGGCAATTAAGGCCGATTCCAAGCTTTCACGTTCCCGCCTCTCTGCGATTCTTTCTTTCCCCTTGTGGAGCTTGAATCGGTATTGTTCCAAGAAGACGGCCGGTGTCAAGTTCTCCATCAGGTCTTCAGGCAGTTGGTCTTGAATTTCTTGTACCCTGATCCTGATGGGAGTGCAATCCTCCACCAAGAATTCCAGCGATGACTCCAGCCGATTGGCGATGTCAGATAGCCGGTTCTTCAGTTCGTCAGAAATCAACGCCTTGGCTGTGATGGGTGGCTCTTTGTCCTCGTCATCGAGAAATTGGCCGATATCAAAAGAGAACATATCTGCTAAGTTCTGCAAACATTAAGATAGGGCATGGTTAGCCCAATCAAATAAAATTAGCGAGGGATTCGAAAGTGATCTGGCTTACCTGAGAATGGACATCGGCTGTGCTGGCATCGGCTTCCTTTTGCTATCTTGCTACTGTAGGCGAAGGGGTTGGCCGACGCGGTGCAGGTGATGGAGCTCGTGGCTGAAAAGGGACAAGAAAGGATGATCAGGCCCGTACCATCAGAGGAATAAGACAAAAAGAGATTGACTCTTACCGAGGCAATCGGAGAGGGTGGCGGAGAAGGAGACGGTGTTCTCAATCGGGCCTTGGCTCGTTCGCGCCTTTGCAAGGTTGCCTTCTTAGTTCTTGCCAAAGGGGCCGATTGAGTTCGTTCCTTCAACAAAGACGATGCAAGAACCTGCAAGGGATCGAGATGTAACATACCAACAGAAGGAGATTGCATAAATTCAAGAAAAGAAATGTGTTACCTTGCGGATTGCATGCCTGGTTTTTCTCGGTTGGGTGGTGTTGGCTTGGTCATCGGTCGATGGTTCCTTAGTAGTCTTCCTCAGGCGCATCGGCTACAGCTGCATCGACCTCTTCCTCCATTACTTGGTCGTCTAGAAACTCTTCTACGGAGGGGTCTAATCAGACAGGATCGGCCTGGTTAGCCACCTTGGACTTTTTCACAGGTTTTTGGGGTTTGTCCCTTGCCAGCGCCTTCCTTTTGGTGGTTTCTTTAGCTATCAGCCTTTGGAGCAGCGATGAGACCTTTGGGGCAGTAAGGCCGATAGCTGATTCCAGAACGGAATTGCCCGATGGAGCCAGGACCATTGCATACGATATCTTATGTGCACTATTGCTCAGGATAAGCTCTGTTAGATGAAATCTGGCCGATTGGTGAAAGATATGAGCAGCCCATTCTTGCCACCATGCTTGGAAGCTGATGTGGATGAAGGCACTTAGATGCAATCGGTCACAGTCACCCAGGTTGGGATTTCAATCTCCAGTGCTTTACTCATGATCAGCGCTGATGAAACCGTGCCCCTGCTCTCTAGGAGCCGATGAAGGTATAGGTTGATAGGAAGTTGTCCAAGCCCGCGCTGTCTAGCAGCCACCATGGGATTGTAGAATTCATAGGACAGGCTGATGCTTCTTCCTTGGAATATGCCTACTGGGAGCAAGCATGGGGTGATGCCGATCATAAATGATTCTCGTGATTCCATATCATCATTTACCAGGTCCAAGTGGAGATCATCAGGGAGTTCAAAATCTTGGTCTAAGGTGTAGACGAACATGTCCATCTTAACTGATGGGGGGCCGGTATAGTATCGGATGAACCATGTGGACATATCTTCAGCCGATTGATCTGCTCCAGGGTAAACAGAGGCCGCTTCTCCAAAGGACATGCATCTTCTGGTTCTGGGATCCTCATGATCGGCGTACTTCAATGGGAAGCAAGAGTCTGATAATGGAGGCTGATCGACTATGGTGTTGGTATGGATAGTTAACCAAAGTTGGATAAACCACCATGGTCCTCCATGCGCCACAGTTTGCTTCAGCATCAGATCTTGAGTGGCAGTATGAAATAGCCGATAGACAGCTCCCAGGAGATATCGGCCAAGAGGGATTTGTTTCTTATCAACCAGAGCTTGAGCCAAGTGTTGGCAATTTAGAGTAGGGCCGCAGGTTGATCCACAGAAGACAAATCTTTCTCACCATAGCGTCAGGAAGGCCACGTGTTCTCTCTCTGAGACGGATCCTTTTTCCATATGCTTAGAAATATACCCAGACCAGCCTCCAATCTTCTTGGTTTTCAACTTATGGCTGTTGTTTGTTAGGAGGCTGAAGGGATTGATCTCAGACTGGATGTTTAGTCCTGTCAGCAGCTTGACGTCAATTAGCGTTGGGGTCATCGAACCTTGCCGGAATAGGAAAGCGTTCAAGGTGCTAGACCAGAAATAGGTGGCCGCTGACATAAGTGGTTCATTTTTCTTGGTATCGGCCAGGGACAGAGTGATGCATTGGCCGATTCCTATTTCGTCCCAGTGAACCTGCTTGGTTGCAGCAATCCTTTTGTGCCAGGTTCTATAGCTATTGAGCTTTGACGGCCAGGATTTAAACATGTGCTTTCAAGAAGAAACATTGAGCTTGGCTTGTTTAAAAGGAACTCTGTTTCTTTCTGCGTTTATCAGCCAGGTTGGGTCGCAGTTGCCCATGGGGCCTAGAAGGAACCGGTGGGATTTGTCGTTGGTAGGGATTAAGATTTGATTTTTGAAGACCTACAGCAAATGAACAGTAATATAAGGTAATGACCTGGGGGCAAAAGCAGAAACCCTAGTTTGAAGAACTCGGCGAGAAAATGAAAGTATGGATTCAGGAAGGATTAACTCACCACGGGGATCTCGGAAGCGTAGAACGGCGCGGAAGCCATTGTTGCTGTTGAGGAGGTCGCTGTTGAAGGGGTCGGTACCAGAGAGACGCCGAGGAGTCGCCGGAGTCGAGAGGCGCAAGAGGCTGAACGAGGAATTGCGCAAGGAAATCGGCGGCGAGAAGTTATGAGCCTAGATCTGCGCGGTTTTCAGACAAACCCTAGCAAAGAAGTCGATGGGTTCCTCGGAGCTAATTCCACCACATTATATAATGAAGCGGAATTGGGGGGCATGTGTTAACAGCAGATTTTCGTAATCGGCCCGGAGAGGGAGGAAACCGACGCGGAGAGAAGGGCTGAATTGGAGTCGGACTAAGTCTCGTATCGGACTCAGTAAGTGTATCGGACTGGAAGAGGCGCTACCAGGGAGAGCGTATCGGCCGATACGGATTCAATATGGTCATCGGGCGATGGAGGCTGGAAGTTGACAGAGTCAGCGTGTGCCTAGTCTGGGCTCGAGATAAGCTTCAAGGAAGTTGCCAAATAGAGATAAGGCTCGGTTTTAGGCAATTGTATCTTGTAAATTAAGTAGGTATAGATCTGATCTTTGGCAAGAGTCTGCCGCAAAGACTTGTTTGTTAGTTAGAGATAAGATCGTGTCCTACATGGACCATGTTGTAATCTCGGGTATAAATATCCCGGTAGTTTGTACATAGAACCTCTCTCTCACAACTGAATAAAACAATCAACTTGTTTCAATCTACTTTCGGCGCATCGCCAACCCTTGCAAGAGGTTAACTCCGACGAGTTCTTGCTTCCCAGAGCAGAGGTAAGAACTCGTGCCCGATGATCTATATCGTCGGGGTTAGCGTGTTGCTTTAGACACGTTAAGCCTCGATGATGTGATCGTCGTTTATCATGTTTTGAATGATCTTGAAAAGTGTCTTAATTATGCTTCGTCAGCGATTTACTCGTTTTAGGGTTTGTTGCCGATGGCGATTTAATTACTATGCTTGGTTAGATCTTTCAATGCATCTACCATCCCCAAAAGCAATCGGCGACTTAATTTTCTTTGTGTTAAGTCTCAATTCACACTTTGAGTTGCTATCGACCTTAGTCCTATTTTGAGATTTAACTCGAAGCCTGTTTTCGGTTGTAATTAAGGATAGCACTGGGGTTTCAGCCAGTCTTACCTGATACATATGATTATCTTCAAGTCTTTATGTGTATCTGCCATCTACATGAATGGATTGATGAATATAAATGTATTTGTTATAGATTACTCTTTAGGGTTTATCTGTGATCAATATGTTTATATTAGTTGGTTAGTTCATTTAGATTCACATTAGAGTATTAGCTAATGTAGTTATCTTTATTATTCCTTATCGGCCGATGCCATTAATTGACATCAGTATGTTGATGAAGGCCATAAGATTAGGTTCATGCTTTAATCTCGCTTTATCATGAGTAAGCCCATATAGCTTTGCCCTATTAGCTGGGTCACGATAATGCGACATTGGCCTATCGGCCGATCGGTCATTGTTTTCCGATATGGTTTACTTGTTTATCTTGTTGATTGCAGATCAAATCAACTGGCACGCCCTACACACACCTAGGCAAGCCTTTGGACCTGCACTGGAGTAAAGCAAACCTCCCAGGCCACCGTGGAAACGTGGAACCCGTTTGGTTGCAGGGCAGGTCGAAATTCTACGCCAACAGTACCAAATTAAATCCAGTCGCACATTGTTAATGATATAATCTGTCCTCCGTTTTGTTTGTAATAGTTTTCATGTTTTCACGTGGATACACTGAATATAATATTGCACATCTTTTTTTGTTTTTCCAATAGTGATTCATTTTTTTTCTAAGTTCCATCTTAAAGAAAGGGCTGAATTATACTAATTCCATCATCTCCAAGCAAATGTTTTCACCTACGACTGTTGTACATCTTTTAACTAAATTTTTATTTCTTTGTCATACGTGGTGCAGCTGCTGACTGCCGTCGTTGCTCAAGCTTAAGTGGCCCCAATAACTCCAAGCAAAACTAAGGCAAGTTACATTAATTCCTTGGTGTATATATATATAGACATAGTATACCATGCACTGGGCTTGTTTTAGCGCATCCGTGTATATATATATATATGTATGTGTGTGTGTGTATATATATATATGTATATATATATATATATATATATATACACGGATGCACTGGGCTTGTTTTAGCGCATCCGTGTATATATATATATATATGTATGTGTGTGTGTGTATATATATATATGACATATGCATGTAGGTTGCATGTATTACAATTGATTAACTGGTCATCATACGTATTTCTCAACAATGTCAATATAAGTATACCAATATACCCTTAGTTGATGTGTACTAGTTAATGTTACGAACAGATGGCTTATCACGATGATGAACAGATCCTCATGGATGAGTTCGCAGAGGGAAGCAGCCAATATTGGGCAGATGAGGAGCGAGAGGACCCCAACCAATACCTAAACGAGGAGGGAAACGAGTGCACAACCCAAGAGGAAAGTGAAAGGCAACAGGCCGTTGGAGAGAAGAGGGCACACGGACAACAAGGTGCCGCAAGGAAGCTAGTGGGCAGGCACATTATTAGTGAAGTGGCCCTAGACAGCGAACCAGTAGCCCCAGCTGGTATACTACGGAAGTTTGTGGGACACAGTGGTTGGGTCGTGAGGGATCACGTGCCCACTAGCACACTGCACTGGCGTCAGTCAAGGTCAGCCGAGGATGACCAAAGTTATCTTCCAGATACGAAGAACGATATGCTGTGGACCACCATGCTCGAGACCTTCACGGTCCCTGAGGCAGATTAGCCAAGATTGAAAGAATGAACTATGAAGAAAATGGCTGAACAGTTCCAGAAGTACATGTCAGCTCTATACAAGAAATATGTCCTGAAGGGTCTGACACCTAATTTCAACAAATTAACCAAGCTGAGGGATCATTGGGATGTGTTTGTCGCATACAAGATGTCCCAGCACGGGCAAGCGCAAATAGAAAAGAATAAAGCTAATGCCGCTAAGAAGCAGTACCATCACCGGCTAGAGTCAGGTGGCTATAAGAAGGCAATCCCCAAGTGGGATAAACTGGAAGCCGGGTTGATAGAAAAGGGTATTGAGCCAGCCACAACGAACTGGCTTGAACGTTCCAGAAATTGCTACTATGCTCATGGTGGAACTCTCGATCCCACTGATGGCTCCCTTGTATTCGGTGATGCGATCCGCGAAGCAGCTAGCCGACTTACGGAAACAGTGGAGGCGTCTGCTCAGGGAACATTCAAGCCTGACAGAGAGAAGGACGAGCTTACGCTCGCACTATAGAATCCCGAGCATCCAGGACGAACACGAGGAAAAGGCGTGGTTGCTTGGAAATACGGATTTCAAGAGGACAGCCACACTTACAAGAGTCGAATGAGGAGCAAGAGGGATACCGAGGCGAAATTAAGATATCTCGAGGAGAGGGTCACCCTGCAGGACATAAGGATGCAAGAGGAGTTGGAACGACGGGTGGACCAATCCCTAGCGGAACGATAGAGCCAGCAGACAGTGCAGCCGTATGTCCCTCTAGTCATGGTGAGCCCCTTAGGCAATCGTAGCAGCTGTGCTTCTACAGGGCAAGTTAGAGAATAGGGCATAGAAGGTGCAGCAGGGCCAACTCACGACGACTCATCGTACCCCATAAAAGAAATCACGCGGTGGACACCTTGTGAGCTGCACGGTTCCTTCAAGAACATATCACCCAAGGTATGCTCATGGTTTTATGATATATGTCTTGTAAATTGCAAAAGGTGGTGCATGCATCTATTAATTACTAAGTCATCTTGATTCTCGTGAAGGTGGCGTCGGGCATGGCCATACTAGTGGACCCTTCAAGGACACACCATTGCAGACCGATTCCACATGGGTACTCAAGGGTCAAAGTTGAATTGGTGGAATGAGGTTTCGAGGATCTTGAGCTGGACATCCCCGAAGGAGACGGGGAGACAAAACTAGGAGACACAGCCCATGCCATTATACTATGGTGCAAGCGGTACATCGTGTTTCCCGAGCGACCAGCGGCGTCTTCTCCTCTGTCTCCTCCGCGTGCACCCTCTCCTCCGCCTGCACCGGCTCCTCCACCTCCGTCTCCTCCGCCTCCACCCTTTCCTTCGCCTACACCGGCTCCTCCACCTCCGCCTCCTCCGCCTACACCGTCATCGTTTGCTCCGCCTTCATGAGCTAAAAAGTCGTGCCCACTTTGTCTCGCGCCGTCAAAGTCCACAGAACAAACAAAGAAGCCAAGACATGACGAGCCAAAACTCCCCGCTCGCTCTCAAGAAAAGGGCGTACGATCGCACTCCCAAGGAGAATGAATAGGTTGTATGAGCGGAAGTGAAGGCATTCTTCAAGCCACGGAGCCCACAAAAGAAGATTCCTATAGATCCGGTTGCTAAGAAGTTCTTTCAGAAGTGAGCGAATCGGTCAAGAGGGCTTTACTTTCAGATTATGACCGGTCGATGACGAAGACGTTTAAGAAACAAAGAGGAAATACCAAAGAAGTGCATCAGCTCGAAAAGCAACCAAAACAATCGGTTGAGCCGTTGCTACCACCCGGTGAAGAGGAACTAAGGCAATGGATGAAAGAGACGGGTCTGAACAGGGCGCAACTGGTGGGAGACGTACCAATAACCATAGCGACAGAAGCTGATTTGATATACAAATTTAAACTTGGTGAACCGCTTGTCAAGCCTGGTCAGGTGAACACCCTCTCTACACAAATGTACCGATTCCATCAATGGTACATGGAACGTTCATCCAAAGGTAGAACGATGGTTGGAGCGAGGATTGAAACACAGATTACTATCAAGGAGATGATGTTCTATGGATCAACTTCGAGAATGTATTCGATGTATACCAACTAGACGCTCTCGAAGTCTACATTCTCAGCTACTGGGTTTTGTATGTATCGTTTTAGCAAAATTTATTTTGTTCCTTAGCTCCTTCTATGTGCCATTCAACGGTTACACTATGCCAATAAGACTGATGCAAATTCCATTATCCTTTGTAGAATGGAGATTCAATCGTGCCATAGGCAGGGGATTTACAATATTGGATTCATGGACCCCTGCAAAGTCAATGTAGAAATGATACGAGACTTTGAGGAAGCTACAAAGGACAATATTGTTCATTTCCTGGTGTAGCAGCATTATAAGACCTACATACTATTGCCCTACAACATAGAATGAGTTTTAACTGTCTTTCAAATTTGTACCAATTTCCTCCTCATACTCATACTATGACATATATATCATCTGACGCAATTTGCAGATTTCACTGAGTCCTTTTCCTCTTCGACCTTGAACTATGCAAAGTCCATGTCTATGACTCAATGGATAAACCAGAGTCTACTTTTGCCAAGATTTTTGAAGTGATAGACAAGTAATGTCATTTATTCAACTGTCATTAATTATGAACACTGCTATTGCTACTATGTAGATCTCCGATATTTAATCATAGCTTCCAACTGTACAAAGGGCTTGGGCAAAGTTCCGTACATTGGTCCGCGGGGTTTGGAAAGAAAAACTTGGTAGGCGATTTAATTTTTCGGTGGGTACATGCTCCAAAACATATTGAATCATTAATTTGTTCTAGAAAAAATTAGTACATTAAATCTCTCGTCGTTTCTCCTTAAGTGTGCAAAATAGGAGTAGGGGAATGACTTGTGCGGCTACTACGTCTGCGAATATACTCACTGCATTGTACACCAAATCAACAGTGACAAGGATTTGGAAGTACGTAAAAATCATTCATACATTATGTCCTGATTTCTTATTAACTTCACATACTTATATCTCAATTTTTTTCAAATGATAGATTATTTACATGAGGAAAAAACTATCCAACGAAGAATTTATAAAGGTTGTTCAAGAACAATTGATAGGATTTATCAATGAACAAATAATTGATCCCGCGGGAGAATTCCACTACGATGAAAGACCAATTGATCATCATCCCCATATATAACATGTCTTAGGTTTCTTCGTAATATAGAATAGAACATTAGAATAAACGAAGGATTGTAGTATATATATATGTATTTAGATGTGCATACATGTACTTATGTGTGTAAGTATATTTCGGTAATATAAGTATATATTTACTTGAGTGCATATATTTAGAGAATATGTATATGTGTAAAACATGTATTATACATATATATATATATATATATATATATGTATATTGCATATATATATGTATGTATAAATACATATATTACATATATACATATATTATATCTACATATATATACATATATATGCATAATATAGAAACAAGCAGCTGGCAGAACCAGCAATTTTTTTTTAGAAAAGAAAAAATATCTTTAGTCCCGGTTGGTGTGGCTCTTTAGTCCTGGTTGGGCATCTTTAGTCCCGGATTCGTGGATCTTTAGGAAAGTTTGAGTCGTATTCTGTTAAGATCTTTGTTAGCCTATGGGTATAAATATGTAAGCCCGAGGTTCATGTAATTTTTATCACACGATCAATACAACTTCGGCGCATCGCCAACCTTTACTTTTTGTCTTCTTTGGCGAGTTCATGCCCTTCCCGCGAGGGGTAAGTCTCGTTATGGCTGCCTGCGCTATCGGGGCTAGGGCTTCGACGTTTTGATCTCGTCAACGTAAGCATCTACTATCATATATCTTAGTCAATCTGGTTTGGCGTCTCGATTTAGTCGTATCGGTCGAGATTCGTTTTAAGGTTTACGCCGATATTGACTAAATCGCCTTGCTAGATTAGATTGGCTAAGGTATCCACCACCCTGAAAATCAGTCAAGGGCTTGATTGTCTAGGTCTTGCGTTTCTTTTCATATTTAGTGCTGCATCAGTTCAGTTTGATTTACTAAGTCATGATTAGAACCGTAATCTCTAGCCTGCTTGTTGGCTGCCGATAAGGGTTTCATCGGGGTTTCAGCCGATGAATTATCTTAACGTTGCATCGGCCCACGAGTTTTATACATGGAGATTGGTCCTGGCCGATGACAACAAAGTATTTATTACATATCTTTTGGATGTTGTGTCATCGGACCTTTGGCCGATGTGTGCTTCAATCTTCAGATCAATATTTATTTTATCGTATGATTGGTTTATGCTATATTATATTGCTATATTATCATGTTATCGTTGGCCGATCGTTTCTATATAAATGTTTGCTCAGTACACAGCCAATGTATTAAAACCCTAACTACATCGCCTGGCATCGGCATCGGCTGGAACTACACCATCGGCCTACCGGCCGATCGGCTGTTTTTGCCCAATCGGCCTATCGGCTGATATCTTTTGCCATCGGCCTATCGGCCGATAGACCTTTTATTCTGTTATTTTGTATATCTTGTCAGTGGCAGGATCAAACTGACTGGCACGCCCACGCTTCATCAATTTTAGGACCTGCACTGGAGCTAAGCAGATCTCCCAGGCCTTCATGTGTCCGCACGCCGAATCCTCATCGGCGGTACGGATTCGGCATCAATATATTTATAATGTCACAACCCTAATTTTAGTACAAGGTATTTAGGATTACTTGTATTTGTTTGTAGGTTGCATATTTAATCATTTGCATTAGCTTCTACACTCAAATAAATTTTTGAAAAAAAAGCAAAATCCTATTCGGCAAATTGAACCAACATCTATTAGAGCATTAAGTTGAAAAGAATGGTATAGTTTTTATAATTTATTCAAATACTAGATTATTTATCAGGATTAATATAATTTTTATAGAATTTTTACACTTAGTTTTGACCTTTTTAAAATTCAATTTAGATCTCAGCATACCCCTTTTCATCTTTTTGCCAGACTTAAAATATTTCAAATTTTTGAGTGAAACTTTGAAAAATGGTATCTCCACACCAGACCACATAATTTTGGCATACTTTCAACTAGGTGAAAATATTTAACAAATAAAGAGAGAAAGAAAATTCTTGTAAATTCCTGAAAATTACCTAAAACAGATGTTACCTCTGTTCTTCACCCACCTCCCTCTCAAATGCATAGACCACCACGTCCTGGGCCCACATGTCATTGTCCCTGGGCTAGCTCCATCCTTGGTGCACACAAAAAAAATCGCGTGGGACCCATAAGAGGCAGGTGAATAGAGATGCCGACACGACCTAAGGTGAGCCATTTGTCGATTGCTTGCAGCGAGGAGGGAGATCGACCACCGTCTTCTCCAAGTCTGACCTAGCGACTCCGTCATTGTTTCCCGTTCAACCGGTGAGCCATTGTCGATTGCTTGCAGTGGTAGTGACCTTAGGTGGTGTTCTACATCCTGCATATGATGTTCTTGACATGCATGCAACAAATCGAGCCGTCCACACTGCCGCATACTTACATGCATGGCGTCCCGATCGCTGCCGTTTGCAGCCGCTGCCTGCGCTGGTCCGGCCACCATTGGTTGGGTTGAATAGAGAAATGGAATCGCAAAGATTTGCTCTACATTTTCTCTTTTGACCTCGTCTGCATTCGAGCAGCCGTTTGCCGCCGGCGAGCTTGAGTTCGAGCTCAGCCATGGCTCTGCTCTGTCGCTGCTGCGTTGGAGAAGAAGCTGGACTTTGTTGCTAGTTTTGGAAAATCCCAGGGATCGATTTGCAAAAGTGCAGTCCAAAGGAAATTTGGAAAAAAAACTGAAAAATAGGCAAACTTCAAAAATCCATAAGTAATTCATTTTAACTCATTTTTGAATGAACCAAACTTCTATGTATTCCTAAATTTGTGCTCTTTATGTTTGTAAAATAAAACATTCCAACTTCTATACAGAAAATGTCACTAAAATTGTGAATAGCACAAAAACACTTATTTTGCACCCAGGACTTGTAAAATCTCTAGGAAATTTATGGTTAATCCCAAACTTATGAAGCCACTGCTGTTCATCTTAGAAGTATGTACCCTTTAATCGGATGGAAAGAATTTGACAAAATTACCTCCTAAAACATGCCTGAAGATTAAATAACCTTTTCTCTTTTTTGAATTTGTAAAAAACCTAACTAAATCATTTAAACTCCAAATGCAGTGAACCAAGTTTTGTTATAACTAGTGAGTTATCCAATTAAAAATGATAGCATATGTTATGACCTAGGGTAGTTCATATGTAACTACAAAAATGCCATTTTCAGTGTATATGGCTTGTTATTTTTATAGCTCTCAAACCATAAATGTAAATGAGATGATTCTTGCTCCTAAAATCATTTTATCATACTCTCTACCTACTGTAATTAGGACATGATTTATAGAGCATGTTGCATATACATGTTTATTTGAATCTTATTTACATTATTGCCTCTTATCGGTAGATTCAGACGTTCCAGAGTACATGGAGCAAGAACCTGAGATTGAATCTGATTTCTCACAGCAGCAAGGCAAGCATCTAAGCATATGGAACCCATATTTTTACTAAAATGATTTGATTGCAAAACAGTTTATATGCTTGTGTTGATTTACTCCAAAATTATCTTTATTGGTTAGAGTTGTTTATAACCTATTTGCTGCATATCCTTCCTTGTTTCCTTATCATTTATCCTTGTAGCCTCTGGATGGAAGTACTTGGAATGTTTTATTATTTTACCGATGCTTAGCCATGCTTAGGTCTAGTAGTGTTAAAAATTGATGGATGGAGCCATCGATTGAACTTATTCACCACCTGCGATTTGTGGGCATAAAATCTGATTATTTCACTAAATGATTAATATGGAAACATGCTTTAACTTGGACGAGTGATAGGGCGATGATGGGATTGTGGTCTTCCCTGATGCAAGTAGCCTCGTCTGGGTTGTTAAGGACCGAACTTGTTGACATCTATTCAAGCACCTTACATACTTCCACACGCCGGGCATGGGATGGCTTGACTTGGTACTATGTTGCACTGTGATCATCTATGCTTCGCTGGTCATTCGTGAGGGTGGTTTTCCCTTTGGAGTGCCCCGAGTGTGCCTGGTTTTAGCAGGGGGTTTCTCCCGCGACGCTGAGCCCGTGTTAGCCACATCACACACACGTGGCTAAGTCGTCGGGGACCTAGGGGTGGTTTAGGTGATTGGGGTGTGACTAGGAAAGGACATGTTATGAGCTTGTATCACTTGTAGGTCACACTTGTGTCCGTGTGAAGCATTTGAGTCTTGTAAATTTTGTGTGGGTAAAGATGTACCCCGCTGATCAGAGTAAAACTATTCGAATAGTTATGTCCACGGCTACAGGACGATCGCTTGAGGTGTTAGTCAGTCTATGTTAGCATCAAATTTGGGCTAAATGGCTTGGTTTAGTCTTGGATATGGTGATAGTTATGTTTGTAATCCATGGTTGGGCAATGGTAGCCTATGGATGGTGATGAAAGCACCGATGTGCTCATTTATGATTCATTTTCAGATTTGCATGCTTGTTGTCCAAAAAGTTCAGATTATGATATTTTTTACGAATGTTAGGTTTTCAACTTACTACTTGCTCAATAGAATTAGCTTTATGCAAAACTTGAACCATTACACCATCTTCTTAAAGTAGAAGCTTGCATACTCCTCTCTTCTATGTGTATATATATTAATGTGTAAGACTTGCAAGTATAATCTTGTACTTAACCCGATGCCTGCAAAATTTCAGACGAGGATGTTGGCGTGGTTGATTGTTCATACTACCCTACCGAGGGCGGTGAGGGTAGTGAGTAGCCTTTTCAGCTTGGCTCTTGCCCCGGTTGGTTGCTCTTGTGTGATGGTTGGCAAACCACGGGTCTTACTTTTGCTTATGTGAAATTATAAAACTTCCGCTGCTATATTTTGTGTTGTATGATGGGCTATTGAATCCCAATATGAAATATGTACCTTGCTGTTCTTTTATCCATATTTATGCATTCGTGATGTTTATCAATTGCTTGCAATGAAAGTGCAAGGCTAGTCGTTTTTGCTGGAGACTAACTAAGCATGAGTATGAATTTTGAGCAATTGAGATGTAAAGCTTTAGCAATTTGAGTCAAGTCTCCTGAGATGTATAACACATTTGGTCGCCGCCTTCGTGTGGTTTGACGGGCATGTCTCAAGCTGAAGTTAATTGGCACGCTTGTAGGATCGAAGAACAAGAACTAAGCCAACCAGAGGGGGGTGAATGGTTGTAGTACCCAAAAACCAAAACTTTTAGCGGAATTAAAAGTTACCCTCAAATCGATGTAGATCGGTCTGACCGGAATAGATCAGCCGGTCTAACCGCGCCTGTGCCGTCGGTCTGACCGGTATTGATCTCTCGGTCTGACCGCTCCAAAGTCGCCTCTGCCTCATGCCGCCATCACCGGTCTGACCGCCGTATCCCCACCGGTCTGACCGCTGCAATGCCGTCGATCTGACCGCCAGTGTCTCAGCGGTTAGACCGCCGAAACCCGAACAAACACAAATTGAAGATCTCTCAAAGTAGATGACAACTTTAATACTTCTCTCTGTGTTTACAAAGTGCAACAATAGCACTCCTCACAAAAATCTCGACTAAACTCGAAACCCTAACTCAACACACAACTCAATGCTCTCCAAAGCGATACCGGGAGGACACACCCTCCCTCTCTATTTATACATGAGGTAGGCAGCCTTAAGCCACGAACCAAACTCATACAAGATGTCCTAATCCACCTAGGAAACCTTCGCGTACAAGAAACCAACTTTACACATTCCAATTTTACCAAATTTGGACTCCTTCCAAATTCGACTCCGCATCCCATACGCACACAATATCTCCATCGCATGCCATATAGAATCTTCATCAACCACGTGCATTGATCTTTAGCCTAAGTATCCTACACGATATTTGACCGTCCAGACATCACCTTATCACCAAGATGACTCCCGATCCATCACCGGCAATACTCTCCCGGGACGTAAAGATTACCTACACATGAATCAAACAAAGAAACCATATCTGAGCACAAGCTATCAGAACATGACTCGTTGTTAGCACACAACAGTATTACATACGCATAGTATCCATCTAGAAGTCATAAACACGAATTAACCACAAATATCCAATGAAACAACCCGAAACCAAAACCGACACAGAGTCAGCCGGTCAGACCGCGGGATGGCCGGTCTGACTACACACATACCGCTGGTCTGACCGGCCATACCTGCCCGGTCTGACCGGACCCAACAATAGTCCCTGTTCACTGTCTGAAAATTCAATCATCTCACAAATCACTTCACCAATAATCTCCAAATATCAAAACCAATAACCTCAGAGGCCAATTGTTCATCACAACAAAAGAATCAAACACACTTTGATTTTACAATCTCCCCCTTGATGAACACATTGGCAAAACCATCAAAAATGTTTGTTTTGGTGTTTGGAAAAATAAAAACAAAAATAGTTAAAAAACTCCTCCTTTTGAAAAGAAAAGAAAACCACGAAAAACGCTTGCATTTCTATATCTCTTCTCCCACTTTTGACAATGATTTCATCAAGCATAGGAATTATGTGCAGTTAAAATTCAAGAGCTTAATAACATACATATCGTAATTCATGTCATGTGTTGCAACAAAAAGAAGATAAACCCATCAATTATATAGCAAGCATATACTAGAGTATAATCATAAACCAAAGATTTTACAATTAAGTTTAATAATGCAATCAAGATTTATAATGCAACATCTTTACAAACACATAGGTTGAAAAATAAATCAACACATATAGACCTATTGCAATCATTACTCTTTCCCAAATTAGTTTTAGCACAAAACAACCAAGAGATTTTTTCATATTTCTTTGAGCCTATTTTTGCTCATATTTTTCTTAATTATTCCGGGTACGTCCTTGTTGTAAAGACTGTTTCCAATAATTCGGCACCCATTATTTTTGCATACATTGAATACGTCCTTGTTGTCAAGACTGTTTCCAAGGATTCGGTATTCATTTTTTTCTCTCATAAATATTTTTAATTCTCTTGCACAATGAGCAATTTCAAAGCTAGTTGAGGAATAACAATTCAACAAAGCATATATATAAGCATTTACAATCCAACCTATGCATTAGTATCAATATTGCATATTTCATGAACTCAAATATGAAATTTAAGTGTCATGCATCATCTCCCTTAAAAGAAATATCTAAACCTTATGAAAATACTAAAATTCATAAGAGCTATAAAATAGACAAATAAACCTTCAAAGTATTGCTAGCATGAACAAAGAAAACACTATATGTATAATACAAAGCTCTCTTTCAATTTGTTTCTTTCAATTGTTGCTTGATAAAACCAAGAGCACAAAAACTCCCCCTCAAACCATGCCAAAAGGATGAATGATTCCCCACTCTCCACGAAGAAAAGCAAAACGAGATGAATCCAATGGTTTAGTGAAAATATCCACAAGTTGCAATTTTGTATCCAAAAATTTCAATTCAACATCTCCCTTCTCAACATGATCCCTCAAAAAGTAAAAGCGAATATCAATGTGCTTTGTGCGTGAGTGTTGTACAGGATTCTTAGCACTGTTAATAGCACTTGTATTGTCACAAAACAGAGAAACCTTTTCAAAAACAAGACCATAATCTTTTAATGTTGAAATAAGCCAAAGAATCTGAGAACAACAGCTAGCAACAGTAACATATTATGATTCAGCAGTTGATTGGGCTACACTAGATTGTTTCCTAGAAGACCTTGCAATCAATGATGTACCAAGAAAATGACATGTTCCACTAGTACTTTTCCTATCAATTTTACAACCCGCAAAATCAGCATCAGAATATCCACTTAAACATATAGAAGATGAAGTAGAATACCAAATTTCAAACTCAAGTGTATGATTCAAATACCTCATTATTCGCTTGACCGCTTGACGATGTGAAGCACGAGGAGAAGCTTGAAAGCATGCACACAAACATACAGCAAATTGTATGTCTGGCCTAGAAGCAGTTAGATACAATAATGACCCAATCATACTTCTATACTCCTTTTGATCCACAGCTTCACCATCTTCATCAAGATCCAACACAGCAGTAGAACCAATTGGTGTAGAGATTGACTTGCTATTCTCCATCTTGAAACGTCTTAAAAGATCCTTGGTATACTTCATTTGATGCACAAACGTACCTTGAGGTGTTTGCTTAATTTGCAATCCCAAAAAGTACAACAACTCACCCATCATGCTCATCTCAAATTCCCTATGCATAGTCTCAGCAAACTCCACAACCAAAGCGTGAGTTGAACAATCAAAGATGATATCATCCACAGAAATCTGAACAAAAAGTTGATTATCACCATGCTTAAGAACAAAAAGAGTTTTGTCAATCTTTCCCATTTGAAAACCTATCGCAAGAAAAAAGTTTTATGTCTATCATACCAAGCCCTAGGTGCTTGTTTCAAACCATACAAAGCTTTTGACAATTTAAAAACATGGTTGGGAAAATCAGGATCTTCAAAACCCGGTGGTTGTTTAACATAGACTTCCTCCTGTATATAGCCATTTAGAAGAGCACTTTTAACATCCATTTGATACAATTTAAAACCTTTTGAAGTAGCAAAAGCTATCAAAAGTCTAATTGCCTCAAACCTAGCAACAGGAGCAAAAGTTTCATCAAAATTCAAACCCTCCACCTAAGTAAAATCTTGAGCAACAAGTCTAGCTTTATTTTGCACAATTAAACCATCCTCATTTTGTTTATTTTTGAAAACCCACTTGATTCCAATAACATTATGTTCAGAAGGTGGTTCAACTAAAGTCCAAACTTTGTTTCTCTCAAAATTTTCAAATTCTTCATGCATAGCGTTAATCCACGATTCATCAGTTAGCGCATGAGTAACATCTTTGGGCTCAAAAGAAGCAATAAATGCAGAATTTGCACAAACATCATGAGTCGTTACCTTATACCTTTTAGTCCGCTCACCTATATTATCAATAATTTATTTCGGTGGATGATGTCGTTGGATGTGCAAAGGAGCAGCGACTTCTCAAGTTATTTCATGTTCTGTACCCTCACTGGTCGAAGTTGTAGCCTCTGGAGGACCATCCCGATCAGCATCAACAGAACTGGAAGCCGATGACCCTGGCCGGTCTAACCGCGTCTCCTGCGCCGGTCTGACCGGAGGTGTGCCGGCGATCTGATCGGCCTGGTGCACGGTCTGACCGGCCGAGCCGACCTCATCATCGTCGTCGCTCTCGTCTTCAAAAATACGACCATCCTCCTCCTAAACCTGTGACAATGTACCTGCAATTTCTGGTCTAGTTCATGGACTAGCTCATCAAAAGTGGCTTCACAAGTCTCAACAATTTTGTTAGTCCCCAAAACAAGTACACGATAGCCACGAGAATGAGCGGGGTAACCAAGAAATATTCCATCGGTAGAACGTGCCTCAAAATTATCCAAAATTCCAGATTTCAAGACAAAACATTTGCAACCAAAAACACGCAAATGTGAAACTTTGGGTTGGTGTCCAAAATGAAGCTCATAAGAAGTTTTTCCAAGTTTTGATCTCAAGAAAACACGATTGGAAATATAACATGCAGTTTTAATAGCTTTGGCCCAAAATTTTCTAGGAGTATGATTCTCATCAAGCATTGTTCTAGCCATCTCAAGCAAAGAATGATTTTTCTTTTCAACAACACCATTTTGTTGCGGAACATGAGGAGAAGAAAATTGATATTCAAGACCTTTTTCATTGCAAAATTGTTCAAAAGAAGCATTCTTAAATTCACCACCATTATCACTTCCAATTCGCTTCAAAGAACCGGGAAGTTCACAATTCAATCTAAGATACAAACTCCAAAAGTGTCCAAAAACCTCATCCTTACTTGCCACGAAGAAAACCCAAGAATATCGAGAAAAATCGTCAACAACAACCAACACATACCACTTTCCTTCAAACAGATTGCACTCTAGCTGGACCAACAGTGTCCATGTGTAAGAGCTGTCTCGGTGCATCCGTCATAACAGAAAAAATAGGAACATGTGAAGAAGCAACCATCTTAGCATGACGACACGGTGTACAAACCAAATCAAGATCTTTCTTGAGTTTAGACAAACCACGAACAAGATCCAAACCACTTAATCTAGTGAGATGATCAAAACCAACATGTCCAAGTCTACGATGCCAAAACATCAAATCTTTGTTGAATTTAGTAACCAAACATGTTACAACAGGTGAAACAGGATTTTCAAAATCAGCTTTAACACTCTTCCAAAGCGAGAAATATTCAACACAGAGACACCACAAGAATCAAATACTTTACTTCTAGTTTTCTTAAAGTGAACCTCAAAATTCTCATCAACAATTTGTGAAACGAAAGCAAAATGTATTTTAAATCCTCAACCAAAGCTACTTCTTTCAATTCAAACTTTTTATTTACCTTGACAGATCCTGTAGCAAGAACGGCACTAGTAGAAGCATCACCAAAGATAATTGATTCCGTCTTGGATGCCATCTTGAGGGAGGAGAACCAATTTTTATCATCGGTCATGTGCCACGAACAACCGAAATCTACAATCCACACGTTCTCCTTCCTCGCCACCAAATCCTACACACAAGAAGATGTCGAAGCCTCAGTACTGGGGTTAGATAAAAGAAATTTAGGAATCCAGTATTGAGACACATGACCAGTAGATCCAATAGGTATATATCCACGAGCAAAAACAGTTTGAGAATTTTCAGAAAAATTCCTTCAAGGCCGGTCTGACCGAAGTACAGTAGCTGGTCTAACCGGGGGTCGGTCTGACCACTTCTGTATCTCCGATTTGACTGGAACCCGGTCTAACCGACGCTCAGTAGCCAGTCGGACCAGTCGCCGGTCTGACCGTGCAACCCACTGCGGTCTGACCAGTTTCCTCGAGGGAAAACCAGATTTCTGCCACTTAAATTTTGCAAAAGCAATCTCTCTTTCTTTTTTCTGTTTTTGTGCTAATCTGAAACAAAACCAACAAGATGACCATCTTTACCACAAAAGGAACAAGTATACTTTTCCCTAGCAATTATTGGTTTTGAAATATTAGTTTTAGTTTCTGTTAGTGTAGCAGAAAGAGAGGGTATAATTCCAGCAGATTTAAAAACTGTTTTCACAACATTAGGTTTTGTCAAAATTTCATCATGTACAGTCACTTTTAAAACGTTGGGTTGATTTTTGGTGAAATGATCATGAACATCAAAACCTACACCCCTATTGTAGCTAGTCACTTTAGATTGATCCAAAATCATGTTAAGTCGTTTCTTACCACCAGAAAATCACTTTTCAAATAAGAAACCTCTTTTTCCAAATTTGCACAATTTTCACAATCTACCATGACACCTTTGTTTTTATGACATTTTGGACAAGAAAGCACTTCATCAGATTTTACAATATCTTCTATATACTCAACACGACGTAAAACATCTTTCAATCTCATCTTGTTTAGTGTACATGTTGAGCAATTCAAAATATTGTGTTGTTTTAACTTTTAGCACAAATCATGTTAAACATCAAACTAGCATAAAAAGCAACTTGATATTTTTTTGACAATTTTTTAGTTAAAAACAATTCATCCAAAGTGCATGTGTACATAGCAAATCCAAGAGCAAAAGAAAATTTCAATTTCAAATCATGAGCAACATTAATTTCTCTAATTTTTGAAATTTCATACATTAAAATCTCACAATTTTTGCAATTATCATCATCAGGAATAAAAGAATTCAATCTAGCAATTTCAGCATTTAGAGATTCAATCATGAACTCTTGTTTTTTTATACATCTTCTCACACTTCTTATTTTTTGCACTTAAAATAAGAATAGCTTACTCAAGAGAACTCACCTCATTGTCCTCATACTCTGAATCCGATTCCGATTCACCACGAGCCATGAAGCAAACATTGGAGATGTTCTATTCCTTCTCCTTGTCTTCATCACTATCAAAATCTATGTCGCTTAATGGCTCAAAAGCAGCATAGACTTGACTCAACACCTTCCTGACCACATCCTTAGATTTCTTCCTCTTGAACGTGTTGTTCGACTTGGGCTTGTCATCCTTGGTTTTCTCTCCACCGTAGTCTTCCTTCTTACCTCTCCCAAGCTTAGGACAATGTGAACGAATGTAACTAAGTGCACCACATTTAAAGCAACGAGTTTGATCTCCTCTTTTCCTGTACCTGACATTGTTCACAACTCGAGAAATCTTGTTAGTAGCCAAAACCAAATCCTCCTCCTCGAACAGTTCGAGTTGCTCATCAGACATGACATTAATCAAAGCAAGAGAAGTAGAATTTGACGAAGAAGCATCAATATCCAAAGAAGTCAAGGGAGAAACCAAAGCACTAGACTTAGAATCTATCTTGCGAGAAAGAATATTCATCTCATGAGTTCAAAATGAATCCAACGTCAAAGTAGACATATCGACAGACTCTTGAATAGATGTAACCTTTATCTCCCAAATAGACATATCAAGACCATTCAAAAAGTGGCGAGAAACCTCAGATTGTGTGTAATTTGAGTCATAAGAAGAATCAACAAATCTAAGATCACTCAAAATCTTATTAAATCTACCAAGATAATAATCCAAAGCTTCTCCAGGTTTCATCTCAAATTTTATGTATTCCTTTTTGAAAAGATCTCGACGAAGTTCTTTAATGTTAGAAGTTCCTTAATGAAAGTTTCTCAAGGCATTCCAAATCTCATGGGCGGTTTCAAGATGTGACACACGATCAAAATCTGAACGAGAAATTCCACTCAACAAAATATTATGGGCTTTGCAATTGTTATTAAACTCAATTTTCGAAGCTTCAGTAGTAATTTGATCAGGAATCTCATAAGGAAGAGCAACCTTTTGCCAAACATCATAATCTTGGGCCATAATGTAAGATTGCATCTTATGACACCAATAAACAAAATCCGAACCATCGAAAATATGCGGCTTAGTGGAAAACTTGTTAGCCATGGCTTAAAACTCTAGATCGGTAAAAATCCAAAGAAGAAAAACGAGGCTCTGATACCACTTGTAGGATCGAAGAACAAGAACCAAGCCAACCAGAGGTGGGGTGAATGGTTGTAGTACCCAAAAACCAAAACTTTTAGCGAAATTAAAAGTTTCCCTCAAATCGATGTAGATCGGTCTGACTGGAATAGATCAGCCGGTCTGACTGCGCTTGTGTTGTCGGTCTGACCGGTATTGATCTCTCGGTTTGACCGCTCCAAAGTCGCCTCTGCCTCCTGCCGCCGTCACCGGTCTGACCGCCATATCCCCGCCGGTCTGACAGCTGCAATGCCGCTGGTCTGACCGCCAGTGTCTCACCGGTTAGACCGCCGAAACCCAAACCTCTCAAAGTAGATGACAACTTTAATACTTCTCTCCGTGTTTACAAAGTGCAACAACAACACTCCTCACGAAAATCTCGACTAAACTCGAAACCCTAACTCAACACACAACTCAATGCTCTCCAAAGCTATACCGGGAGGCCACACCCTCCCTCTCTATTTATACGTGAGGTAGGCTGCCTAAAGCCACGAACCAAACTCATACAAGAAGTCCTAATCCACCTAGGAAACCTTTGCGTACAAGAAACCAACTTTACACATTCCAATTTTACTAAATTTGGACTCCTTCCAAATTCGACTCCACATCCCATACGCACACAATATCTCCATCGTATGCCATATAGAATCTTCACCAACCACATGCATTGATCTTTAGCCTAAGTATCCCGCATGATATCTGACCGTCTGGACATCACCTTATCACCAAGATGACTCCCGATCCATCACCGGCAATACTCTCCCGAGACGTAAAGATTACCTACACATGAATCAAATAAAGAAACCATATCCGAGCACAAGCTATCACAACTTGACTCCTTGTTAGCACACAACAGTATTACATACGCATAGTATCCATCTAGAAGTCGTAAACACGAATTAACCATGGATATCCAATGAAACAACCTGAAATCGAAACTGACACAGAGTCAGCTGGTCAGACCGCGGGATGGCCGGTCTGACCGCACACATACCGCCGGTCTGACCAGCCATACCTGCCCGGTCTGACCAGACCCAACAACAGTCCCTGTTCACTGTCTGAAAATTCAATCATCTCACAAATCAATTCGCCAATAATCTCCAAATATCAAAACCAATAACCTCAGAGGTCAATTGTTCATCACAACAAAAGAATCAAACACACTTTGATTTTACAATGCTAAGTCCGAACAATATCTCCTTTGCTCATTATTCGGCATTATGGATTTTATATCGAATGGTGTCAATTTATGATCATGCGCACATTGAGATATGAGTGGCTTTTTATGCGTGTATGGATCCTACTCATCCAAAATTATGTGGTGGTCACAAATTGCATGGGACGGTATAATTTTCGAGTGCCCACATATAATTTTGGACCATGTGCATATCGGAAAGTTCATCCGCACTGATAATTCTTCCTTGAATTCCGCACGGACGTTTGCACAGAATCTTGCCCACACCCTATCCCACACCCTATAGTTGCAAACGAACTAATGACGCTTTGATCCACATAGTAGTGATAGCAGCAATCATAACAAGAGTACTAGCGGATCACATTACCTGTTAATCATGTCAATGATATCATCGAAAACATCCCTATCTTTGTGCATAAAGTCCATTATAATAATCTGGCTTTTGGTAATCTCTATGACAAAAAGACCTAGTGAAATCTGCAGAATTCGTGAAATATGATATACATATCAATTTATAAAAAACGAGAAGGAAGTTGCTAGAATAACTGATAAAAACTCACTTTGTGTTGTATGGCAATAGTATGTACAGCTTGAAAGTGTTGTATGGCAATAGTATTTACAGCCTGAAATGTTGCTGCACCAGGAATTTGTAAATGTTATTTTTCCATGTATTATCCTTATTTTAATTATTTTTTAAAAAAGTTTAAAGTTCTAAACATATTTTTAATGCATTCTACTTATTACTAACTATTTTAATGACTTTTAAATGGACTTAGTTTTCTATTCTTTTGTCTTCTATTATTATGTTTTTGTTTGTTATCTTTTTTTTAACATTTTTATCCAAATGTTTCTAATTTTCTAAAGTACCCTAATTTTCCCTAAACAATTTTTCTCTCTCAGCTTTTATCATATCCTTTTTGAAGAAAATAATGTATAGAAACATAGCTATAAATGTAAAATATTAACCATACATCAATAGACGATGAAATTGCTAACCTTTCAGATCTCTTTGATATGTACAATATCACCAAAATATTTTTACAAAATATTTTGGTAGCACATCTCTTCCTCCTCCTTACACTTGCAGCAATGGCTTGGGCTGGAGGAAGAAGATGAGCTATATGAAGGACATTACCTTTAGTACCTATTGGTGTCAATAAAATCTTTAGTCCCGGTTGGTGACACCAACCGGTACTAAAGTGTTGATCTATAGTATCGGTTGGTGCCACCAACCGGTACTAAAGATCTCGAGGGCCTGACATGCTCTAACAAAAGTATGAACCGGGACTAAAAATGATATTTAGTACCGGTTGGTGTTACCAACCGGTATTAAAGATAGCAAAGTGTCGTTGGGTGTGTTAACCGGTGCTAAAAACCTTCTTTAGCACCGGTTCGTAAGAGATCCGAGATATTTGCTCTTTTGACTGATCGAGTAAAGATCGGTTGTCCAGTAGCGAGTGTATGTTCTCCCCCGCTGTCGGAAAAATCGGCACGAGCGTACAGAGCAAGGCTAATAGAACCAAGTAAAAGGGGATGCGTGGCGACACACCACGCACAAAAATATATAGTTTGAATAAAGTTATAATCAAAACACTTGGTACTGGTACTGTTTATTGGATTTTTCTCTGGACATTTTAGCATGTATTGATAACAAAACTATAATTAACTTTAGCAGATGACGTCAATGAAAACTATAATTAACAGTAACACTTTTAGGCATGACCAATGAAATAACATGAACAGAAAAAATTGTAGGAAACCATGCACCTGAGAGAATCTTAGTGGCTTTCCTATTGTAAGACTAGCACCTAAGCTTTCAGACAATTCATAAACTATTTGCATAATTGTATTATTGACCAAGTTGTGTGTTTAGTAGAAAATGGCTAATGTCAATAGAGAGAACAGAACATAACAAAAGCGTAAGCAACTCTGTCATGTAAGTTACACAATCGAATGTGCAAAAAATGTGTTCTAGCAAACTACAAAAAGGACACGCTTACTCTGTCATATTTATACAATGTCAATGCAAGATCGACTAAGACTGAAAGTCACTAAACTAAATACCATAACCAAATTGGATTCTTTCAGCACGCTGAACTCCTAATGTTTTCACCTGCTGCAAGCAGCTTCTCTGTGACAAACAGGCAAAGATAATGCATTTTCCAATATAATCATGGCAACATTGCCAATGCAATGCCAATATTATCATGGCAATAGTCCTAAAAATTTACGTGGATAATTTAGGCGGTCATGGATAATTTAGGAATATGGATTACGGAATAACCCATAGCCTCTTAGATAGTTGAACCAAATTTCAGACAATACAATAAAATCAATCACCCATTAAAAATCTTCACAATAGCAGGGCATGCATGATTGCAACAGCAGATTTCTAAAGGTGCATCAAACTATTATGTTCCTATTAACACAGCTTGGCTCGGAAGCATAGCATAGGTGCAAATGAGCAGAATGATGGTTGAAAGAAGAGAATGAATTCAAACCTGTGCCTTTTGTGCCTTTCATCCCATCCTGACAAACTTGTCCTGCAACAGGAAATTTGTTGCCCACAGGAGCTCTCAGCCTGTCAGTTTTTGTAGATACAGTGATACATATAATTTTAGATCCATTAGGACTTAAAATGGGCCAAAGATCTCATGGGAAACAGCAGTAGAGCTTGCCATGAAAAAAGAGCAGCAAAAGCATCTATCCATGTTGTCCCCAATTCCTCTAGGGAGATTAATCTGCAAGAAACCTCAGGATCACCACATGTGAAAAATCATCGATCACATCAGTCCGCTGCGGCATTGGGAACGATAAGCCCAGGTTGATCTCCCCCTCCCATCACGGACTGATCACACACTGTCAATGGGTGGATGCATCTGGCTTATCAGCTTATATCTGCATGCCATATCATGCATGCGTAAATCCCAGAAAATTTGGTCTCTTGAGTCTTTGATTATTAGCATGGACAGCCTGCTGATAGTTGTCTGTATAATGATGGCTAAACTGCATTGCAAAATGACTTCGTGCTTCGTGCTATCATTCTGCTCTATGGCAAACTCTATGGCAGGAAGGTAGGGGTAAACTGGGACCAAATGAACACATGCATCAGTAAACTAATTTAATCACGAGAGTCATTTGATCTAATACACAGAAGGGCAGCTGCAAGAGATGAAAAAAGAAATGCAACAATGGCGTGCATATGTTGGTCCGGAATAATTGGATGAATATCTGCAATAAAAAGGATGACCAAGTCAAAAACGACATTCCAAAGCACAAACACTGACTTCAGATAATAATGAAAAAAAGGGTGAAGAATAAAATAGCCAAATATCAAATATATGAGGTGTCCTTGTATAGGAGATTTATATTACATCTCCATAATGACATTTTTTCAGAAAATAAATGATTTATTCCCATTTCATTGGTCGACAATGACATTTACAAAATGATATACCTTGATATCTACATACGTCCATACTGACATTTGCGAAAACAATATACTCCATAAACCAAAATAGCATTTACAAAAAATGATGTATCTATTGTATCTCCATATTGACATTTGAAAAAATGGTACTACCTCCATTCACCTAGTGATGTTGTCCAAAATGACTACAACATGATATATATCCTAGCATGTTTATCTATTTCAACAAAATACTAAGAAATACTCCATCTGACTGATCTGCAAGCATATAAAATTAGTTGCCAAATTGATTGTTCGTATACATCTACACCTTAGACCTCCTCTGGTTCTTAACCTGCACTACTGGAGAACTGATCTTTGCTCGGGTTCACAAAAACCGAAATAGTCCCGGTTCAAATAGGAACCGGGACTAAAGATCATCTTTAGTCCCAGTTAAAAAGTGTAATGGGTCGCGATGATCTTCAATCCAATACCAACTGGGACTAAAGATCATCTTTAGTCCCAGTTCACACCTTCACCGACCATGTCAGACGCATGTCAGGGGGCCAGGGATCTTACACCAACCGGGACTATAGATCCTCACTTTAGTCCCGGTTGGTAACACAAACCCGGACTAATGATGATTTAAATCTTTAGTCCCGGTTGGTGTTATTAACCGGCACTAAAGTGATCTACCATTTTATACATCTTCCTCCTCCTTCAGCCCGAGCCCTCATTCCCTCTCGATCCCTCCTCCCTCTTCTCCCAGCTTCGGGCGACGGCGCACCCAGCAGGCGACGAGGCTCGGCGACGGATCCAGGCGGATCCGTGTCCCTAGCCTCTCAGTCTCCTCCTCCTCTCGACGGCGACGGCGACTCGAGGGGCACGGGCGGCGGTCCTGGATGCCGGAGGGCCACGGGCGGTGGACCCGGTCGCGTGAGGGGCATGGACGGCACACCTGGCCGCCAGAGGGCTGTGGACAGTGGATCTGCGGTCGGGAGGGGCATGGGTAGCGGCAGTGGATGGGACGGATCCAGTAGCAGGCAGTGCTTGGGTGGCCATGAAATTAGCTCCCTCCCTCGTCGACGGCAACCGACGACAGCAACCGTGAACTAGGGATTTGTGATTGTGGATTTGGGACAATGATTTGGGATCTGGGGACAATGATTTGGAATTTGTGATTCTCTGTAGGCTGTTTTGGACTTGGATTTTCAATATTTAGGGAATATATATATGTGTAAAACATGTATTTATACATACATACATACATATATATATGCATATTGCATATATATATAGGTATAAATACATATATTACATATATACACATATTATATTGTCGAGCACCCAAAATTCATATTGTCCGGTGATATTTGTGGTCACCACATGATCTTGGCTGAGTGGGATCCATACACGCATAAATAGCCACTCAAACCTCAATGTGTCCATGACCACAACATAACACCATTCGATATGAATTCCGCGATGCCGAATAATGAGCAAAGGAGATATTGCTGGGACTCAGCGTGTCAGTCAACTTCAACCTGAGACATGCCCGTCAAACCATTCGAAGATGGCGACCAGATGTGTTACACATCTCAGGAGACTTGACTCAAATTGCTGAGCTCTACAACATCTCAATTGCTCAAAATCCTTACTCATGCTTAGCTAGCCCCAGGAAGATGCTAGCTTCGCACTTTCATCTAAGCCATGGTATTAAGTCAAATACATGTAAGGTGACTTAGACATAACTAGAGGCAAATATCAGAGTTACTTACATATAGCCATTCGGCTAATTAGTTAAAGTCCTTCGGAAGCATGTCTACCCAAATTCCCACAAGCATTCCAACTAGGGTAAACCCCTTGATAGGACCAATCCTGAGAGAAACAACGATTCCCGCAACACTCAAATACCTGCAAAAATGGATATTCCAGTCTAACAAGTGTCAGTACATTAAACAAGTTAATGTACTGGCAAGCGCACAGTCAAACCTACATATATGAAGGCTATATTCAAAGAGAGGCTTATATGTAGTCGAGGATTTCAGCATAAAGCTAATTTTAATTCACAATTCATTTGCAACACAATTTGAATAAAACATTTCAACAATAAGGTAAAGCGTAATATTTATGGCATGATACCAACATAAATAGATAGTAGTGTTTTATCACAATCCAATCCGGAAATAGGGCAATCACATCACATATATCAATCTCATTATCATTCCAAAACATTTAGTTTCAAAGGCATTTAGGAAAACATAAAAGTATACCCACATCACATCACTATGCCGCTCATGACCGTGAGCACGGCTAGTCGATTAGTTTTTATAACTCTGCAGAGCTTGTACAGCTTTACCCAGATGGTATGAACTCTCTAGTTTGTCTTGTGCCGGCCAAGCACTACCACACTCTACATGTTGAGTGCAGTATAGAGGTCATAACAAGGCTTTTACATTAAGTATTGTCTAACCTTGCATGAGCACGATAAGTGTGAATCCACCCTAGGCTTAAGTCCTAGAGTTGTTAGGTGGCGGGCCCATGCCTTAAACCTACGACGAACACATCCGTTCCCTCACGAGGCACGTTATCGTTGTATTGGACAGACTTAGACACCCATGGCATGAGGCGGAACATTACACTCGTCCCCTCACGGTAATCACATCCAGCTAGACTTGTTGCTAGCAATAAACTCAACACAATCATTAACACATACATGGGTAGTTCCTATAGATAGCCCACAGTACACTCGTGGCCACTATCTCTACTACAACGGCCGCCCGAATGCAAGGTCAGACAAATGCTTAACTTAATAGGCCAAGGTTATCCCCATAAATAACACATGTGGATGTACGGTAAACATAAGTGGGTGATATGTAGTTCGGTCCTTAAACAACTCAGGCGGACACTCCCCCTATCGATATGCAACTACCACCATATGCATATCACTTGCCGCCTAAGTCTGAAATTCACATTCCTTTAATTTTAGTTCACAAATAAGCAGAGAAAACATCTCTGTTCATAAGTTTTGAAATGATTCAAATAACATAATAAGTAATCCATAACCATGATTTATCTATTACTAAGCAAGGCTAAGCATTTGCATTTTATAAAAGCGTAGGGGTTTCCATTTGAGTACAAATAGGGTACTCTAAATCATTCTAAGGTTACAAACATCATGGATAACAATTCTCAAGCTGGATTATGCAACAAATAGGTCATAACTACCATTTCATTACTTTAAAATAATTTTTCCAAACATAACTATCTAACGCGTGCAACTTTGCAATAGAAAACGTTTGCCCAATAAAAACATAGGATCAAAGTGTTCAAAGGAGGAGGGCATAACTTGCCTTAATTGATGTCCTTACTGGAGTCAGCGAAAAGTTAGATCTTCTCACCAACAACGTAATCGTCTTCTAAAAGAAATATCGATAATCGAATAAATACAGAAACATACAAATATTCAAAATGCTCTAAAATGCATGGATTCACTAGTGTGGTTAGAGGCTGGGGGTTTATAATTTGTGGTGAAGGAATTTCTATTTTATCATATTGCATTTGTGAATTACAAATTTTTAAAGTCCAACACTAGTAATGAATTAATTAGGCTCTATTTAGCTCTAAGTGCATTTTTGGGTTCAGGATTGGTAAAGTCTTAGGTTACTGCAGCAGAGAGTATTTTCTCCAAAGTTTAACAAAATTTAGTTCACAATATTTAAAGCTAGTATGAATTTATTATGAATTTAACAATTTAAATGACATATTATAAGTCTTACTTATTATACAAATTTTAAATATGTTTCTAGTACTATATGTACTACATTTAAATTTATGAAAACCAAGTCTATGAGATTAACAACCTAACCCATCTAGAGTTATATTATTTGGAGTTAGAATGAATTTTGTATGAATTTTATAAATTAGTGTATGCTATATGTTAAGTATTCCATATATTAATTTTTAGAGACATTTCTTCTACTGTAGGCATCATGTTTAATCTTACCATATTAAAGTTTACAATTTTGTGAATCCATAGAAATTTGATTCACCTCAAATGGAGTTAAAATGAATTTTATATGCATTTTACAAGTTTCTCTCATTTTCCTGTTGCAAAATTATTGTTTTGAATATTTCCTTTATTACTTCTAAATTTTAAAGATAAGGGTCCACTGGTCAGCCTCTGTACTTTTGCAGAAAAGTCCCTGGGTTTCCAAGGTTTCAACCCGAAGTCCCCAGCACATGTATAAAAGCATTTTCATTAAGAGTACTCAGGTTTCTGACTTATTGCTATTAGGTCCTTAGTCCCACATGTCATAGGTTATACAATTACACATTAGCACAAAGGGTTTTGTTTCCCGTACAAATTAAACCTTGGCTACTTACATGCAGTGGGGCCCGCAGGTCAGCGGCTCAGTGAGGGAGAGGCCGAGGGCAGCGGCTGGAGGCGGTGGCCGACGAGTTTGTCGTCGACGCCGACGGCAAACGGCGAGGTTTCGCGAGGTGTGGCCAAAATAGAAAAGATGGAGGAGAGGCTGGTGAACCCGTCGGTGGTCGTGGCGCTGGCTGTGGTGGTCGGGATCAACGCCGGCGACGGTGTGAGCGGCGGAGTGCTTCGGCTAGCTAGGTAATCTCGGGTTCTAGCTCGACTCGGTGCAAAACCATGCATGCAATCGAACCTGCGGAGATCGTGGATGCTCACTTAAGGTCGCTTTGGGCTCGACGAAGCTTGGACAGCGGCGGCGACGTGAAGACAACTCCGGCATCGACAGAAACAGGTAGGACAACGGCGACAGCGAAGAGCGGCCAATCTCTTGTCAAAGTGACACATGCGCAAGATTAGAGATGCCCTAGGGTTGCTACCCGCGAGAGGAATTGCGCTGGAACTCACCCGAGGACGAGTAATCGACGACGATGGTCGGCGGCCGGACTTGGAGAAGATGAAGGGGATCTCTTCAACAGCAACGTCCCGGCTTGAATTCACTTGGGCGTCTTGCTCCTGGAACCTAGGCGATGACTCTGGCGTGATGGCCTAGTCAGTGGTCCACCGGGTTGGCGGGAACGGCGATGCGGTCCACGACGGCGCTCTAGACACCGAGGATGCCGACGAGCTTTGCACAAGGTGCTCGATCTGTGCCAAATCAAGGAAGAAGGTACAAAGGGTTTAGGCATGGATAGAGGATCGTGTTCCCACAGTTGGTTTGCGGCGAGGCTCACCGGAGAAGGACGGCGACGGTGGTGGATCTTGACGGCGCCGGAAAAGATGTGTTCTCTCCCGGAGCTCCCAAGACGATCTAGCTAGGGTTTTGGGTGGAACGCGGCGAGGATGAAAAGCTTCGTCGGTGGGCAAAGCGGTGCTATTTATAGAGGAGATCGGAATTGCGGTGGACGGCGAGGCGGCGCTCTGGCGTGCTGGCGCGTGTCTGCGACGTGGCAGCCATTCCTGGCTTGGAGAAGGAGGTGGCGCGGTTGTGTGACCGATAGGTGGGTCCCACCAGGGCTGGGCCCCACATGGCAGAGAGAAGAGGGTAGGTTTCTTGATGATCTACTGCACAGATGATTCACAAAATATTTTTCCATATGTATTTCTTTCTCCCTTCTCTTTAATTCTATAACTTAGTTTTTTGTGCATGATAAATTAATGTGGATTTTACTGGTGGTATATAAAAACACCTAGATTCCATTTTCCTTGATTGCACTCAAAAATACTCTATAATTTATTCCCAGGAAAAGAAAGAAAATAGGCCTAGCTGAAAATAGATTTAATTTTTAGGAGGTCAAAACTAATAAAATAAATTCTGGAAAAATTATATCAATTCATGATAAATAAGTTAGTATTTGAATAAATTATGTTCCATATACATTTTCATGTGATAAAATCCATTTATGAGATGTGTGTCGTTTTTGCCGATTAGGGTTTAGTATTAACCTATGGGTTGACTGTTTTGACCTAATTATTTGGGGTATCAAATATACATATTAATTTATACCAAAATTCCAGTGAGTTAAATATATTAAATAGTACCTACATGAATTTCCCCATGATTTTATATTGCACCAATTATTTTTAAAAATTCAATGAGTTCACCTACCCTTAAGTATTCCTATTTTAAATATATATTTAAATGGTAGAAAAATTATATTTTAGTTTATAACCAACCAGAAATGTTATGTTTGGGCTTTACTTTCTAATTTTTTTTCAATTTAGACTCAAAAACACAATTTTATTATTTAACTGAAGTCAAAATTAGAAATTCGAATTTTTGGTATGTTACATATATATACATATATTATGCATATATATGTATTTATACATATATATATGCATAATATATAAACGAGCAGCTGGCAGAACCAACAATTTTTTTTAAAAAAGAAAAAATATCTTTAGTCCCGGTTGGTAACACCAACCGGGACTAAAGATGGTTGCGCCAGCCACATGGCGCTAGCATCTTTAGTCCCGGTTATTTCACCCGGGACTAAAGATGGACATCTTTAGTCCCGGATTCGTGGTCCTAGTTACATAACCGAGACTAAAGGGTGTTACGAACCGGGGCTAAAAACCCCTTCTCCACCAGTGCTGTGGAATCGGAAGTTTGTGCCCCTACCAAGAAAGAACATATATCTAAATATAGGAGCACGTAGAGCAACAGTCTTCGAATAAGAACCGGAATAATTAATTTGTTCAGGAAGTAGGAATAAAGAAACAAGAACGAACAGAGTAGACGGCAAATCCAGATGACCAATCAAAAAGTGTTGAGATTTGTTTGCACTTTGTCGAAACTTAATTTTGGCAATGAGAAAAGGGATAGCGCAGAAGTGCCAAACACGATGAGTTATGAGACAAAGGTTTATACAGGTTCAGGCCTTCTATAAAGAAGTAATACCCTACTCCTGTTTTGAGGATTGTATCCGTCAAGTTATGTATTTATGACGGAAGTCTATCTGAGAAGTTATGCCCCTCAAGGAGCTCCCTACCCCTCTTATATAGATTTAGAGGGCAGGTTTACAAAACAGAGACTTAACCACCTACGATATCAATCTCCTAATCTTTATCTGTAATTCTCCCGACTATGGGTAACATAACACTCAAGTCCTAAGCCGTTACATAATCATCACATAAAACATATCCCCTATAACCAGTCGGATAAGCCAGCCTATGGGTATGTGGTACACATAATCTCCATAGTAGCCCCTGAGACCTTCACAGTCGACGAGATAACTGTGCGTCAAACCAGACTACTCCTAAGCCGAGTGCCTCCATCATCTTTGCCATGACCTCCCGAGTGCTTCAATTAATCCAATTGAAAGGCTGTGAAGGGCTGAAAAAATTATATAAAAAATATACCTAGATGCATCGACTAGATGCACCTAATTAGGTGTAGCCTCCGACTATGTACCTAATTGAATAAACTAAACATATAGTCAAGAACTTAAATAATCATAACCATCCGAGTGGTTTTATATAAAAAAATGTCTAGCTAAAACCAAAAGCATTCTGAAAAAATCATATAGCGCATAACCAAAGCATGGTGCATAATGATCACGAGTACTGGTATCATATTGTGTATATATTGCCAAGGCTAATATGTCTGAGTCCCTATAGGACACACAATCCCACCATCCTCAAAATTATATAGCATTTGTGGCATTTAATCTGAGTTATTAAAACTCATAAATAGATTTATCAACTTCCTGAAAAATATGACCAAAACATAATGAGTCTAAGCCATAATATTGGTCTTAATAGAAAAAGCACACAATTATGTCGCAAGATAGCACTGATTATAATGTAAAATCAATTGCTTGATTAGAAACAAACAGCTCCTACAACTTATAGAAAAGTTACCAACATAGTTTATAAAAACTATACAGTTTGCCATCTCCCAAATTGCATCATGCCAAATCATAAAAAAGTTACACAACTGCTGTCTGAAAGGATTTTGAAGGTATTGGACAATAAAACACATACATATTGCCAAGGCAAATTTTCTTAAGTCCCTAAAGACACGTGTTAAGCCACATCTGGGAAATGGGCTGCAAGCATCTCGTGGGCCTTAGCCCAAACAAAAAAATGTTTATCGATACCCTAATAAAAATAACCACCGCAGCATCATCGTCTTCCTCGCCGCTTCATATTCCCAAATATTTTCCCTTTCGCGCTCCTGTTCACAGCTAACGCCGCCAAAGCTAGGGTTCCAAATTTGCTCAAATCCATTCATCCAGCTGCTGCCAATGCCATCAAGATTTGCTACGCACATCTCCTTTTCCATTTCTTCCAGAAATCTGAGCCTCAAAATCCACATCTAGCTAACCCCAAATTTCACACATGGCGGAGGAGAGAGAAATCCTTTTCGATCAAAGGGCGACCTCTGACGTGAAAGAGTCTACACTAAAAGAGATGGTAAAAGATGGAGTCCTCCCCGCAAAGGAAATCGTCAACTGGCGTCCTAGGTACGACAAGGAATTCCCAAATCCAAACACCGGTGAGATTGTCGTTTTCACTCATTTCTTCTACTGCGGATTTCCTCTTCCTAACTCCGAGTTGTTCGGCAGCATCCTCGATTACTATAGGATCAAGATTTATCACCTGAATCCAAATTCCATCTTGCACATTGCCATCTTCATACATGTCTGCGAAGCATTTCTCGGAATTCGCCCCCACTTCAACTTATTTTGACACATGTTTCTCTTGAAAGCCCATCCAACCAAATATAACCCTTGTGTGATCGGCGGTGCTGGGCTACAACTCCGCGGAACTCTCCGAAGAGACTATTTTCCTCTTTCCTTGAAAACTTCCAACAAAGGCTGGCACGCCAACTGGTTCTATATATCCAATCCTATCCCCAGCTTGCCCAACTTCGTCGGTCTTTTGCCTATTCCCCGATCCAACTAGAATGCCTTACTAGAAGGCCCAAACTGGATCAAAGCCAACAACCTGTTGTCGAAAATCCTTGAAATGAAGAATAAAGGGCTCCATGGAGAACAAATCACTCAACACTTTATCAAGTGCCGACTAGCGCCAATCAAAGAAAGATCCAAACCGGCCTTTGAATATGAAGGGCAAACCGACCCCAATCGGGAAGACCATGAATCGCTAGACTTTCAAATCTTGTGTTCACGAATGTACAAAATTTTCTCTGCCTGGATCGTGATCGATTATAGCAATAAACTGCCATTCCTTCCCTACAGCATCCTTTGACCACCTCCTCTGGTATGCATATTCTTAAACCTTTTTCAAGAAGACTTCCCGCCAAGAAGATTTCTGCCGATGTTGTAGAAAACTTCCAGGGATAAATGTCCTCTGTAAAAACACTTGTAGCCTAACTTGTAATATATCGGCTTATTTATGTTTATGTTCTGACTCGAATCTAGCTTTCAATTTCTTAAAAATTCTCATCCAACTGTCATCAAGCCTAAAACTTGATTAAGTCTTCAAAAAAATTTTAGTCCTCATCCACTCGACTCAGATCAAAACAAAAAACAATGATAAACCAAATATACCCAAGCCATATGCAAAAGAAAATTTATATTTAATTGATATTGGTAGCCCCCACACTGACAACTCAAGAAGGCAGCTTACTTGAAGTCGGCAGTCGAGAAGAACAAAAATACAAAAGATTGATGCTAAGTATAATATCGACGAAGGTGTTCAATATTCCAAGAATTCTCCACAATTGATCCGTCTTCACGTTTTATTCGATGGGCCCCTGGCCGAGTGACTTCAGTAATTATGAATGACCCTTCCATAACAGGGACAATTTGTATCTTCCTCAAAACCATATCCCCAACAATAAACGCCCGTGATTCAAAGTGATTCAAATTCCATCTTACTCGGCAACATAGCTTCAGCACTATAAATCAAAAAGAAAAGTGATTGACCCGTGGCCTGACTGGGTGTAGTTCGTAACAACCACAAAACCGAAGGCAACTCTTGAACCCAACGTCCAGCATAAGGGCATAGTCTATAGAAAACACGAGCCTTGATACCTTGAAGAATCATACAATTAGCATGCTCCACCTATCCATTGCTCATAGGATGTACAACCGATGCATAGCATAGTTTGATTCCAAAATCTTTGCAAAAGTCTTTAAAAACTCCTCCTGTGAATTGAGTTCCATTATCAGTGATAATCCTATTTGGAACACCGAACCAATGCACAATATTAATGAAAAAATCTCAAGCTTTATCAGCTGTAATTGTTGCAACCGGCTTAGCCTCAATTCACTTGAAAAACATATCGATAGTAACAAAAAGATGCGTGAAACCTCCTGGAGCCTTCTTAAAAGGGCCCACTATATCCAAACTCCAAACAGCAAAAGGCCATGAAAGTGGTATAGTTTGCAACTCTTGAGCCGGAACATGGATTTGTCGATTAAAAAACTGACAAACTTCACAAGTCCAAACGACTTTATCCGCATCCATAACCACCGTGAGCCAGAAAAATCCTTGTCGATAAGCTTTTCCCACCAAAGTGCGTGTTGCCGCATGGCTGCCACATATTCCCAAGTGAATGTCCTACAATAACTGTCGGCCTTCCTCAGGAGTAGCACGTCTTAACAAAACACCAGACGGGCTTCGCTTGTATAACTCAGAATCTACCATGACATAACCTTGGCTATGACGTCGAACTCGTTCAGCTTCGTCTCGATCTTGAGGTAACTCTTCCCGAGTCAGCAACTTGATGAAAGGCATCCTCCAGTCAGTATCAAGCATGGAAATTTGTTTATTAGCATCGTCTTCAACGATCTCCTTTTTAACAGTCGGCTTATGAAGATGTTCAACAAAAACGTCTATCGGGGCAGCTTCTCGCTTAGATCCAAATTGAGCTAGTTGATCACCAGCTTCATTGTTATGCCTCAGGACATGAGATAATTCCAAACCATCAAACGTGTCTCTAAGCTTGCGAACTTCCTGACGACAAGCAACTATATTGTCATTCAAGCAGGACCAATCCTTCATCACTTGGTTCACCACCAACTGAGAATCGCCTCGTACAATCATACGCCGTATACCAAGGGACACGACCAGTTGGAGCCCGTGAAGCAGCGCTTTGTACTCGGCTACATTGTGTGACACAGGAAAATGAATTTGAAGGACATACCGCAATCTTTCTCTAGTCGGGGAAATTAAGACAACTCCGGCTCCCATGCCTGTAACTCGCTTAGATCCAATATTCCAACTTCTCCACAGGCACCTTCTTGGCACTCGGTCCACTCGGCAACAAAATCAGCTAGGACCTTATACTTGATCAATGTCCGCGCCTTGAAAGTGATATATAATGCCATCAACTCCAAAGCCCACTTCGCATTGCACCCCATGGCCTCCCGATTATGTAGGACATCGCCGAGTGAGAAAGATGTGACCACAGTAACCGAGTGACTTTGAAAATAATGAGCTAATTTCCTGACGCTAATTAAAACTTCATACAACAGTTTTTGTACTTGGGGATAGCGAGTTTTAGATCCGGCCAGCACCTCGTTAACGAAGTAAAGCAGCCTCTGAACCTTCTGGACTCGGCCTTCCTCTTCTCGTTCAACGGCCAAAACCGTGCTGACCACCTGAAAAGTAATAAGAGCTCCTGCGGATGCGACGAAGCCAACACCGGAGGTGTTGTGAGAAAATCCTTGAAAGCTTTGAAAGCTTTCTAGGCTTCTAGGGTCCACTGGAAGTCATCTGTCTTCTTGAGCAACTTGAAGAAGGGCATGCCTCGTTCCCCGAGTTTTGAAACAAACCGACTCAAAGCTGCCATGCACTCGGTAAGCTTTTGAACATCCTTCTAGGTACTCGGAGGCTTTATATTTCGTATAGCATTAATCTTCTCCGGATTGGCTTCAATGGCCTGATGGGACACCATAAAACCAAGCAGCTTCCCTGACGGTACTCCGAAGGTGCACTTTTCTGGATTTTACTTCATCCTGAAGGCTCAAATATTTAAGAAAGTTTCTTCCAAATCAGTGATCAAGTCTTGTTTTTCCTTGGTTATGACAACGTAGTCGACATAAGCTTCCACGTTCCTCAAGAGTTGAGTCTGTAGGCATCTTTGAATCATACGCTGGTAAGTAGCTCTTGCATTCTTAAGACCGAATGACATTGTGATGTAGCAATAGGCTCTGAACGGGGTGATGAACGAAGTCTTCAAGCAGTCGGACTCCTTCAGGCTGATTTGATGATATCCTGAGTAACAATCAAGAAAACTCAGAAGCTCACAGCCGGCGGTTGAATCAACAACTTGATCAATGCGAGGCAAACCGAAGGGATCCTTAGGACAAGACTTGTTGAGATCTATGTAATCGACGCACATGCGCCATTGTCCTATCTTCTTCTGAACCAGAACTGGGTTGGCCAACCAATCGAGGTGGTAAACTTCCTAGATAAATCGTGCTGCCAAAAGCTTAGCAAGCTCCTCCTTGATGGCATCTCTTCCATCTTATGTGAAGCGGTGAAGTCATTGTTTGATAGGTTTCGCGTCCTCTTTAACATTTAATGAGTGCTCAATCACCTCTCTGGAATACCGGGCATATCGGATGACTTCCACACAAATATATCTTTATTAGCCTAAAGAAAGGTGAGGAGCGCGCTTTCCTATTTACAATCTAACTCAGCGCCTACTATAGCAGTTTTGGAGGGATCAGAAGGGTCGAGTGGAATCTTCTTGGTTTTGGCGCCACCTTCTCCCGACTTGGATAACTTCTTTGCTGGAATTTCTCGTTCTTCAGATGTTGATGCAGCCAGTCGGGCTTCCTATCGGCCAAGCAACCTCTCATGAGATTGGGCCATGTAGCAGCTTTCCTTGTCGCAGGTGAAGGCTTGCTTGACGTCACTGCGTAGGGAGATAACCCCTCGTGGTCCAGGCATCTTCACCATCAGATAGGTGTAGTGTGGAACTGCAATGAATTTTGCGAGTGCGGGTCTTTCGAGGATGGCGTGGTAAGCTGCTTCAAAATCGGCAATTTCAAAGCTGACGTTCTCTGTACGAAAATTTCAAGGTGACTAGAAGAGTGATTTGCCCGAGTGGTGTAGATGACAACCTTGGAATAACTCCATGAAAAGGAGCTGAGCTTGGTTTTAACTTGGACCTTGGGATCTGCATCTCGTCCAGCATCTTGGCGAAGAGGATGATGAGGGCGCTGCCACCATCGATGAGAACACGCTTGAGCTTGACAATGCAAACAACCGGGTCTAGTACAAGGTGATACCGCCCCAGGTGAACCACTCGGTCAGGGTGATCCGAACAGTTAAACGTGATAGCCACCTCCGACCATCGTAAATAATGTGGGACTTCGGGCTAAACTGCGTTGATTTCCCTGTCGATCAACTTCTGCTTCCACTTCGACTCGTAGGCAAGTGGTCCTCTGAAGATATGGTTCAACTCGGCCCTGGGGTCTTGGAAGGGTTCTACGCCACCGTCTCCGTCGTCCTTCTTGGTCCCTGAAGTCCCGACTCCGTCTATCGATTTTTGAAGTTGGCCGCGTAGTGCTCGGCGAATTGCTTGTAGATGAAACTGTCTTTGGCCGCGTGTTTATGATTCGGGTGATGCGTGCATTGAGCATTCATGATCTTGTCATAGGCGCTGATGCGTGGATGTTGCAGCTGGATCTTTAGGCTTATGCTTGCTATCCTTTTGGCCACCATTACCGTTGTCGTTGCCGTTCTCCTTCTTGGGCCGCCAGTTGTTTCCTGACTGCTTGTCTTGACGTGATGCTTTAATAGCATCGTCTGATTTGGCATAAGAGTTGGCCGTATCGAACATCTTCTTGACTGTCCTTGGAGGCTTATGCCCGAACTTGCCGATTAACAGCTCGTTGTGGATGCCCTTCTGAAAAGCGGCTATGATGACGTCGTTGGTGATATCAGGGATCTTGTTGCGCTTCTCCAAAAAACGCCAGATGTAGTCTTTTAAGGACTCGTTGGGCTTCTGGATTACGTTGTAGAAGTCAAAGTGAGTCCCGGGTCTCTCGAAGGTGACTTGGAAGTTGATGACGAAATGATCTCGAAGCTTGCCCCAAGAGTCGATTGAGCCTCTTAGTAAACTGGCGAGCCAATTCCTGGCTAAGTCGGCAAGTGCCACGGGTAAGTACTTAGCCATGGCTTTGCTATCTCCTCCTGGTACACGGATTGCTAGGGTGTAGATGGTTAGCCATGACTCGGCATTGGTTTTGCCATCATACTTCTCAATCCCAGCGGGCTTGAAACCATTCGGCCAATTCGCTCGACACAGGTTCCAGGTGAAAGCGGGTACTACTTCATCGTTGTCGTCGGGAGAGTTCCCTCATACTTCACGGTGAGGACTGTTACGCTCACGGTAGCATTGGTCAAGCACCTCCCTCAAGTCACTCGGTGCGGGCCTCCAAGAACCGCCCTGGTAACTGGAGCTGCTATTGTGGTGGACTCAAGTCTACTACAGAAACAATGAAGCAATGCACTTGTGTCTTGGTTCAATCAACCCTTCAACACCAACAATGGATGAACTCAAGCTCCAAGGGTGTGAGAGTAAATACAAGGGGTGTATGCAAGTTAAGCAAGTACCAAGAGAGTCCCCTTGCCGCAAGTAGAGGAGTATTTATACCCTCACCTAAAAAAAAGTCATTGGGGTCGAAATCCCGAATCTCTGTTGCCTGCCGGTCAGACCATCATGGGGTAGCCGATCAGACCGGCAACTCATGTAACCGCTCAAAAACTAGTCGTTACAGTGCATTTAATGCACTGGGATAGGCAGGTCAGTCAGACGACCGTCGGCTCCAGCCAGACAAGCATCGTCTCTAGCGGCTCTGGATCGCTAGGCCGAGGGCAGCGTCCCGGCTCCCCGGCTGCCCAGTCAGACTGAGCCCAACCCGGTCAAACCGGCCAGGGCATGCCGGTGAGACCGGCATGGAGCCCGTGGTCAGACCGCTAGTGGCCGACAAATGATCAAAGGAAATTTTGTCGAAACAAGTGTTGATGCAAATGACCTAACGTGGAATTTTTTATCATCCTTTTACCAAGGTCATTACCTCTATTGACAGCACGGCAAAGCTAGAAATGAACCTAGCAAAAGTTTGATCACCCAACTCCTCTATCAATTGAAAATAAAATGCTAGATATGTCGTCTTTGTTCCGTTGCTTTGTGCCATCAATTTTAATCTGCGGTGATCGTCCATGGCATGTACATCATGTGGTCCTAACTCAAATATGTCACTCAAATAAAACAGATAGTCCACAATTTGTGCTTGTCATTAATTACCAAAATTAACAACGGGGGCCTATATTCTTCAATCTCCCCCTTTTTGGTAATTGATGACAAACATCGCAAATAGATAATAACCTTGAAACAAATAATCATAAAATGCACAACATAGTATAATCTCTCCCACAACATGTGTATATCAACTACAAAGGCCAAACAATTTACATAGGGAGTTTGCACTATGACTTGCATTTTTCAACATAGGCACACCACATATGCAAAATACATAGTGAACTCACAAGATTTAATATCATAAGCATAAGATGGTCACAAATATAATATGTAAGCCACAACCATCCATCATAGCCACAAGTTCACATGTAAGACATAAAATCCATAACCATCCATAAATCCCACAAAAGAGTTCATTTTAACCTATTACAAGCACTTTGACCACGAAGGGTCCAAATAACATAAGAGTTCAAATGAAGCAAGCAAAGCACACATGATACATAATATAGTCCAAGCCCCATACAAATATATCCCAACCAACTTAGCCTAAAAATATGAGGACTAACCTCACTACTACTAGTCCCATCCAACACAAAAGAGATAATATGAGGCAAGGTTCTTCTCCCCCTTTGTCATCAAAGACCAAAAAGCATCACTCTTGAGGAGAAGGAGGATGAGTCAAGGTGGATGGATGAGATGAGTCCTAGCATCGATGGTAAACAAAAGCTTGAGAGCTCTCCAAAAGATGCAGCCGGTAGTCCAAGGTGCCAAAACATGTGTCCAACCTCCCAACCATTGCATTCAATTGATTGACATCATTTCGCAACCCTCGCACATCTTGAGACATTTCCTCAAATCCGATGTTGATTCTTACAAAGTTATCAATAAGAGTGTTGAGTGCTCCTAACACCAGGTTGAAGTAATCTTGAGGTGGCATTTCAAAGTAAGCATATTGAGGGGTGAAATAGGAATCAACACCTTGAGGTGGAGGAGGTGGTGGAGGAGCATGATTCGCGGCACTAGAACCTTCTCCTTGAACAAAAGTAGATGGCCTCACACGGGCACTCCTAGGTGAGGTAATTTGGAGCCTTGGCTTGTATTGATTATGTTGAGTCAAATGGCCACCCAAATTTCCAACCTTTGAAAGAATCAATTTCATAATGTAGGGAGCATAGTGGATGCCTTGTGTGAAAGTTCCTTTGGAGATAGCAATCTCTTACATGATTTGGTTGACCACATCAAATCTTCTTCCTTGCATAATGACATCAATGACATGCCAAGCTACTCTCTGAATGTCATCATTGTTATCACAATAAGGGAGAATAGTAGCTTGCACAATATGATTCACCACACTAGGAAGGGTCCTCAAACTGGGCACCTTCCCATAGGTGTGCCTTTGACCATCCTCATAAAATTGAGCTAGATCATCCATTTGAAACGGATTGTGGGCATGCTTTTCAGGAAGAATATCACCATCACTAAACCGAATGTTCAGAAGATGTTTGAACTTTCTCTTGTTGATAGAACACTAAATTGTACCTGACATCCACTTGAGAGAGTCAAAATCACCGGACACCCAAACCGTGGCATAGAATTGTCTCACCAATTCTTCATCATAGGCTTCCTGCACGGACATAAACCTATCAATTCCAACCTCCCGAAAAAGACTTTGCAATCCTTCAAACTCAGGAGTTTCATTGATGTTCCTCCAAGATATCCACTAAGGATAGTCTATTGAGTTGGGTTCATTAGGTCAAGAACAAACTGAAAGGCGGGGTCAACTTCCATATCATCTCCACTCTCATCCTCATCAGCATCACCACTGCCATCATCACCATCCTCCTCAGCCTCATCAACATCTTGTTAACAGCAAAATTCGGCAAAGATATACTGAGATCAAGATAAATTCGAAGAGAATTGAAGGAGATAAGGTTGTTTCCAAAAACAGAAAAGCACATCGGCTGAAGGCTATACCGGCTGATACCGATTCGGGCAAGGTTAGCCGATACAGATAGAACGAGTTCATGTTGGACTCAGGTTGAAGATTCAAGGATATTGCTGAACAAGGATTCAATCCGGCATGGGCAATTGTATCTATTAATTAAGATAATAAGTTGTTCTTCATAAGGAATTGTGGTAAGAGTCCGCCTAGGGACTTGTTTGTTTATTTTATACTTAGGAAAGTTTGAGTCATGTCTGACATGGACAAGGTTTGTATGTTTCGGGTATAAATATATGCCCAGCGTCTTGTACAGAAATAACAACGGTTCAATACATTCTTTCGGTGCATTGCCACCCTTTTGTTTTTACTTTTCGACAAGTTCTTGTTTCGAGTTTGGCTGCATCGGCTTTGATCTCCACCGAGAGGTAAAACTTGTCTTGGCGGTTAGTATCGGCGAGATTAGGGCTTACATTGTTTTTGACACTCTAATCTGATCTATCCATCTTCCTATTTATCATATATCTCAGCTAATCTAGATTGATGGCTCTGTTTACTTATATCGGCTAAACCTTTTATAGGGTTCTGTCGATATAGGCTAAACAATATTCATTGACTTAGATTAGTTAAGATATCCACCACCTTGAAAAACAATCAAAGGCTCGTTTGTATAGTCTTTATGCTTTCTTTCATACTTAGTGTTGCATCAATTGGGTTTTACCTACTAAGTCGTGCTTGAAATCATAAAAACTAACTTGCTTCTTGATTGCTGATAAGGGTAGGATCGGGGTTTTAGCCAATCTTACCTGATATATTTGTTTTGCCTTTTATTTCATATGTTTAATCTTGCCTAACATGTCATATCTGCCCCTTTTACAATTTTATCACTCATTCAAATAGATTAAGCTTATACTCAATTTTGACTAGATCTAAATAGTTGGGGATTGGTGCTTGCTTAATATATTTACTTTAGATTGATATTCTTGTATAAGATTGTATCGGAGTATTAGCCGGTTAGTTATCTAGAATTTCATGAAAGGTCTCATCGGCTATGATACAAGTACATGTAATTATTGATTTATCTGTTCTTGGTTATGAGCGACTAATATTATCTCGATTGAGGCCAATCTATCGTAATTGCTTGTATCTAAGAAAAGGATTAAAAAAGTAATTGTCACGTCCTGATAAATTTATCCCAAGTTAAAAATCACTTTCTAAAAGAAATAATAGAAATAATTAAAAATCTAAAAGAAATCTCCAACACTAAAATACAGGCAAGAAAAATTCGAAAGTAGCTTGGAGTATTTTTCCTAAATTCTCCATGCTCTAAATTGGTCCCTCAATTTTTAGTTGAATTTTCAGAGCACAAGAAATAATTTTAATGCAACAAAAACTAATTTCAAAGTTAAATAAAATAGATCCCTCTCCCTCTCCCTCTCCTTGGGCCGCTTCTGGCCCATCCTTCCCCTCTCTTCCTTCCCCTTCTCCCTCCAGTTTGAGCTGGCCTACTTCCCTCTCCTCCCTCTCCCTTGGACAAAGTCTGTTTTCCCTCCCCATGTCGTCTTCCTCCTCCAGCAGCCAACCACTCCTCTCCCTGGCCAGCTGAACAAAAGCATTGCTGCCCCCTTTGATCTCCCTCCTCGGTTGATTCCCCTCCAAACTAAATGCAAAAATCGGTTCCTGTCCTCCTCCTCTTGATTTCCCCATTGTTTACTCCTTTTAATTCGGATTATATTCGTGGAATTTTGACCCCGATTGAACTTCGGCTGTTCCTCCTCTTTCATGGCCGGTGGGCTCCCAGCCCCTTCCTCTCCCCAGCCGTCACCTCCTCTCAGCCTATAAAATGGAGCCTCCTTCTATTCTTCATTCGGTTTCTCCCCTTCCACAAGCCTGCCCATGCCTCATCGTCCCTCCTCGTTGCTCTCTCTTTCTCCTGTCATCGGTCGCCTCCAACCGCCTGTGCCACCTTGCCCGAGCGTCGGCCGGCCGTGCCGTCGCCTCCCTCAGCCTCGCAGCCGCCCCCTCTTTCCTGGCCACCCCTCCGTTTTGCCAGAAGCTCGTCCTCGTTGATAAATAGTGAGCACGGCGTCATCCTCATCCTCGTCCTTAGACCGGAGGTATGTGTGCGGTCAGACCGGCCAGCCCACGGTCTGACCGGCCGACTCTGTGTCGGTTTCGGTTTCGGGTTGTTTTATTGGATATCCGTGATTACTTCATGTTCATGGCTTCTAGATGGATACTATGCATATGTAATACTGTTTTGTGCTAATAATGAGTCAAGTTTGTGATAGCTTATGCTCAGATATGGTTTCTTTACTTGATTCATGTGTAGGTAATCTTTACGTCTCGGGAGAGTATTGCCGGTGATGGATCGGGACTCAACTTGGAGATAAGGTGACGTCCGGACGGTCAAAGATCATGCAGGATACTTAGGCTAAAGATTAATGCACGTGGTTGGTGATGATTCTATATGGCATACGATGGAGATATTGTGTGCGTATGGAATGCGGAGTCGAATTTGGAAGGAGTCCAAATTTGGTACAATTGGGATATGTAAAGTTGGTTTCTTGTACGGGAAGGTTTCCTAGGTGGATTAGGACTTCTTGTATGAGTTTGGTTCGTGGCTTTAGGCTGCCTACCTCATGTATAAATAGAGAGGGAGGATGTGATCTCCAGGGATCGCTTTAGAGAGCTTTGAGTTGAAAGTTTAGTGAGGGTTTCGAGTTTAGTCGAGATTTTCATGAGGAGTACTGTTATTGCACTTTGTAAACACAGAGAGAAGTAATAAAGTTGTCATCTACTTTGAGAGATCTTCAATTTGTGTTTGCACGGTTTTCGGTGGTCTAACCGGCGAGACACCAGCGGTCAGACCGGTGCATCTTGGTGGTCGGACTGGCGGCTATACAGCGATCAGACCGGCGACAGCTGCAGGAGGCAGAGGAGACTTTGGAGCGGTCAGACCGAGAGATTAACATTGGTCAGACCGGCTGTATAGGGTGGTCAGACCGATTGATCTACTTCGGTCAGACAGAACAACATCGATTTGAGGGTAACTTTTAATTCCGCTAAAAGTTTTGGTTTTTGGGTACTACAACCATTCACCCCCCTCTGATTGGCTTAGTTCTCGTTCTTTGATCCCACAAACTTGTCAAGCTCTTCCCCGGCCACACAATCATTCTGCTCAGAGACCACCGAACACGTGCCCCCGTCGGCAACTAGTGGCGCCACCGTCATCGTCCTCCTCCTCTGGCAGCTCCTGCTGCCTTGCCAGTGTGCTGCCCGACATCGCCATCTCCAACACTGACATCATGGCGTCGTTCTCTTTCCTGGCAACCACTTGGTCTTGCCGTTCGTCGCAGACGTTCCGTCGTCGTTCGTTGCCGGTGCCATCGCCGTCGGTACCGCAGCGGCATGCTTCATGCCGGCCTCACCTTCGTACTGCCCCCGCCGATTGCTGTCATCGTCCTCTCGCCGATCCCGGTCGTCATCCTTGTTGTCGGCCCTTCCTTCATCATCGCCAAGCCAAAGCCGTCCTCGTTGTCAAGGTCATCTGCGTCGTCAAGGTCGCCCACATCGTCAAGGTCGTCCATGTCATCGTCGTCTTCCTACGGCCGTCGTTCCCGTCAAGCTGAGCGCAGCCTGTCATTGTCTGCCTCTTCGCAAAGCCGAAGATCACCGAAGTGCTGCCCATTCATCTCTGTCATTACCGAGTCGTCGCTGCTGCCCTCGTCATCGCCTTCATCCTCAGCTCTGCTTCACCAAGGTCATCCTCTCCTTCATGCAAGGGTCGCCGCCGAAGTCGTCTCCCCGTTCGTCGTCGCCCATCTCCTCCATTCGTCGTCGGTAGTCGCTGTCGTCCCCTCGCCTCGTCATGTTGTGGTAAGGTTCCCTCTCTCGCTGCCCTTCCTCATCCTCTTGGTGTTGACACCGTACCCGTTGTGCCATTGTTGGCCCCGGTCTCGTCCGCCGGTGTCGACGGTTGTTCGTACGGTCTTCGTGTGCATGTGTGGTGGTCGTGTTCGTCTGCTCGTTTGGCCGCCTCATGCTTGCCCACGTGTGCAGCCCATGTGGCATTCGTGTGAGTCCCTGCCTGTTGGCCACTTGTTTTAGTTGACAAGCATAGTCTCACTCCGTCCTTTCCGTGGATCGTCTCTGTGAACCTGATCCACGGTGAACTAGCCGTCTGACCCGTGGGTCTTGGTAGCCAGTCACTCGATCCTTTCCCCTTCTCGAGCGATATTGCATTACAAATAATTTAATGGTATAGTAATAATCAAACAACTCAGAAATATCCACTTTAATTGCATTTAAATTTTGCATGGTCGTTTCTCGGCCATACGAACTCCGAATTGACCCGTTGAAATTGCTTAATTTTTGTTTTAACTTAAAGAACCCGTGCTTGATGTTTTTATGTACTGTTGTCATTTCTTTCTTAGTGTTGTAGCTTTGTTTTCTTTGTTCGTGTAGTCGTTGTCGTTGTCGTTTCAGAGTTCCCGTGGTGGTCATTGAAGCTTCAGAAGCCTCCTTTTTCTCTGAGCAAGGCAAGTCACGCTCTTCTTGAGCATATTGAATCCTAGTTTGTGAAAAGTATTTTAATTTAAATTATTGCATTCACTTTACTAAATTTACCACATTATAACTGTTTTATTTAGCCTTTCCTACAATCCTTGTTATAGCCTTATTATTTGTTATTGTGTATTTACCTTTGACAACCCTAGGCAACAAAAACCAGCTAGTGAAAACTCTATATGTGATGCTTACTAGAAATTTTAGGATTATGCTTAGCAATGCTTTATTAGAAACAAATAGATGTTTTACAATATCTAGCCTTTGGGAGTGACACTATAATTCGGTTTAATGATGGATTAGAGGCTTCTTAGCCTGGACATGTTGGATTCCCTTTCAAAATTCCCAAACTCTATTTTTGGGTGGGCTCAAGGTACATGATTTGGCTTTGATATTTGTACCTTGGGTACTATAAGGACCGGTCTGTGGGGAACGATTGCAAAGCATATTCCGTATAACCACATGTCTTATGGGTAAGGCTTAACGTATCGGTTAGTGCGGTCTTGAACAAGGAAGACACGGATAGGGATGGATGAAGCCCTTGGTGAGATCGACGTCTCTGGCAGTATGCCCGGGGGCATAGACTGTCTGCTCGATCCAGGGCACCTGCTGGGGGAAGTCTATGTCAGTCTTCTTTGTTTAGGGCAGTACTAGACGGTAGGTTACGTCACGAATTTATGTCGGGTTCCAAGGTATTGGGACGCGAGTTAAAGGTGTGTCTTGTGAGTAAAGATGTACACCTCTGGCCAGAGTATAAACTATTCGAATAGCCACGCCCTCGGTTATGGGCAAGCCTAGAAATGACCCAAAGTTAGAGGTTTTATTCTATTGAACTGGAATAGCTGGATTTACTACCTGTGGGCCTAGTTTAAGGCAAAATCACATGGTTATGTGGCTTGATAATAGCTTGACTAGAGATAAGCCATGGTTTGATTAAAATGTCTTTAAATGATTAAATGTTTTGAAATGTTTATTCACTGCAAAATAACCCTTATAAACGAATCCTTGTACTCCCTTGCATTAAATGCATTTTCTAGTGTGGCTTGCTGAGTATGGTGGTTGTATTCATCCTTGCTCAATCTTTCCCCCTCCAGTCAGAGAAGCGTCTAGAAGTCGAAGTCCTATGTGAAGTACTGGCTTATACCCCAGTTGAGCACCTGTGAAGATGGAGCCATAGTCCCGCTTGTCCGCTGTTGTTTTTTTTGTTTTCTGGCCTTATGTGCCTTTGTAATAATTTAAATATTATCATGATAATTAATAAAAGATGTGTTTTTTGTATCAAGTTTGTATGGTGTACCCTAGCTTTTCCTGGGACAGGGATTAATGGACTAGCGTTCGAGAAAGGTATTTTTCGGTCATGACAGTAATTGCCTGTTGTTTGTCTCTACAGCCAATCATGATTGTTTTGGGTCTAATCTACAACATCTACCCATTGGCTAGTCATTTAGGCCATATAATCATATGACAATTGACTTTAAAAGAAATCAATCTCATGCTGCATCAATTGAGTTCGACCTGTAGGATTGATTCTATTAAGGAAAAGTTGTTCATGATTATATTTAACCTAAATTTAGTCTATGAGTAGCATCTTCTACCTGACAGCCGATTCGACTTGCTTGCATCAGCTAGGTATTTATGATATGTCATAGACTCACCAGCCGATTGGTTATCGTTTACTAACATTACTTTTTTGTATGTCTTGTTGGTTGCAAGATCGAACCAACTGGCACGCCCTGAACCCGAAGCAAGATTTGGAGATACGCTAGAGCTAAGCAGAATTCCTAGGGCGTCGTGTTTTTTCATCGACATGCTTTTGGCACGTCCGGTGAGACATCAAGGTTTTCGTTTTGTCATCTGAGGTCAACGAAGAAAATATAATTTCAGTCACTATTGATAAATTGTCCGAGAAATAGAAGGCAAAGATGGAACAGCTAGTTCAGGAATTTCAGAAGATGTACTTGGAATCTTTTAGTGTTACTTGGTAAGGAAAGGTGATACAAAAGGGTAAGATCATTATGTCGAAGCCTGAAGGAGATGGAACCAGTAAACAAGGAGATGGAAAGCTTGAACAAGATGCTAAAGAAGATATCAAGGAAACTAAAGAGCCACCTCCTCTCTTAACTTTGCAAGATAGAATTGATTCTGCAGTACAGCATGCTTTGATCAATCAATCAAATGTGTTAGTTAATACATTAACTAATGTGGTCAAGAAGGTGGTGGATGGGACTATAGCTGAGGAAAAGGCCAAAGGACCAATATATTTGCCAAACAATGTGTTCCAGCCTATAGGACTATCAAAACTAAGATTCCAGCCTCTTCATCAGGTATACAACAACCACAAATCCAGCAACAACCAATGCAAGGGGGGCAAACATCTTAAAAATAGGGCAGAATCTAAATTTAATAAGGGGCGCACAACCACTATCGGCTGGAACGCAACAAAACATTCAACCGATGGGGGAGCAAACAGTTCAACAGCCTATAGTTCAACAGCCAGTTGCAACACAGCCAATCGGACAACAGTATGTGCCTGAGGTTTCTCAAAATATTTTTGCATCAGCCATATTTGGGCTAGTACGTTAACTCCCAATACCAGCCAGTCTCACCACATCAATATCGGCCGGAGCCTATTCCATAGCCTCAATATCAGCCTGAATACAACAATTACGAACAAGCACCATAGTATGGAGGCAATGAACAGTAGCAGCAATGGGCCGATATGATTGCAGATGTCATTACAGAACAATTTGGACTTAAACCCAAGGACAATGGGATCATATATCAGCATCCATACCCAAAATATTTTGATAGTGCAGAACATAACAGAGAACTATCTTTGATAAATTTGCAGGATAGGATCGATTCTGCAATTCATCATGCTTTAATCAATCAGTCTGGGGTGCTGGTTAATACATTGACAAATATGATAAAAAAAAGTGGTAGATGGAACTATAGCTGAGGAAAAGGCCAAAGGACCAATATATTTGCCAAACATGTGTTCCCAGCTTATAAATCTATTAAGACTGAGATTCCTTCTTCATCGGGTGTTCCACAGCCACAAATCCAACAACAGCTGATGCAAGGGGGGCAAGCTTCTCATCAACTGGATCAGAATCAATTTTTTTCAGTTGACAAGAGGAACAAGACCACCACGGCTGGACCACTTCAAAACGTGCAGCTGATGGGAGATCTAACAGTTCCGCAGCCCATAGTTTCACAACATGCAATTCAGGAGTCGATTGCGCCACAACCATCAATCGAACCACAATATGTACCTGTTAACGCCAAAATTTGGTAAACCCCGAAGTCATCACCGGCATAGGGATCATATCGGCTTCAGAGTCCTGGGATAAGCCGATGGACATATCAAGTTGCCAGCAGTTGGATTCTTGATGGATTCAGTTAAGGAAAATTAATCAATTAAAGAAAGCTTATTCAGAAGAGACCGAGTTCGAGGAGGATGCAGCATGGCAAGTTATCTATTAATTAGGCAAAGTCAATTAGTTTCCTTTTACTTTTAGGAAAGATTGTTTAGAGTCTGAATATGTCACGTCCTGATAAATTCATCCCGAGTTAAAAATCATTTTCTAAAAGGAATAATAGAAATAATTAAAATTCAAAAATAAAATAGCAAAACACTAAAATACGTCCAAGAAAAATTCGAATGTTGCCCGGAGAATTTTTCTCCTTGGTCTAAAAGGAGCCCTCAATTTTTACTTGAATTATCAGAGCACTATAAATATTTTTAATGCAACAAAAACATTTCTCATATTCTCTAAAAAGAAAAGTTAAAATAAACCTCCCTCCCTCTCTTGGGCCACTCTCGGCCCACTCCGACCTCTCCCTCCTTGCCCCCTCCTCTCTCGGCCCAAGTCACCGCCCTCCCCTCTCGGCCCAGGCCGCCGCCTTCCTCCCCCCCCGGCCCAGGCCGCCAAGCCGCCTTCCCCCCCGGCCCAGGCCNTACCGGCCCAGCCGAGCCGCCAGCCCGCCAGCCCGCCGCCACTTCCTCCCTCCCGGCCCAACCAAGCCGTCTCCTCCCCTCCCGGCCCAGCCAGCCCACCAGCTCGCCACCTCCTCCTTCCCAACCATGGGGCCCATCTGTCAGATGTGTCTTCAACCTCCAGCAGCACTCTCTCTCCCGTGAACGAACAGGAGCACACAGCCACCGTTTGATCTCCCTCTTCGATTGATTTCCTCCGATTTAATTGCGAAAATGGATTCCTCTCCTCTCCCTCATCAATTCCCCCAACTTTTCCCCTTCCAATTCGTCCTTATTTCGTCGGATTTAATCCCCATTAAACTCAGGCCGTTTCTCCTTCTCCGGCGAACTCTCTGTCTCCTCCTCACCCCAGCGACCCTCTCCCTCCCCTCCGGCTTATAAAAGGGAGCCCCGACCCCCTGCTCTCTCCCCACACACCGCCATCCTCCCCTTCTTTCTCCCTGGCCGCTGCGCCGTTTTTTTTTCTCGTACCGCCGCCGCCATGCAACTCCGGCCGCCTGTGCCACCTCGCCCAAGCGCCGGCCGGCCGTGCTACGCCACCCATGGCCTCGCAGCCACCTTCCCTTCCCCGGCCTTGCCTCCGTTTCGCCTGACGCAAGCAGGAGCGCCGTGGACGCCGACGACCAGTGGCGCTACTGCCGTCATCCTCCTCGTCCTTTGGTAGCCCCTCCCTCCTCACTGGGGCATCGTCCCGTTGCGCCGTGGCTGCTGCTAGCTACCGTTGCCATCCACCTCTTCATCAAGCTGAAGCGCAACCCATCGTCATCCGCCTCTTCGTCAAGCTGTTTTCGGTTGTCCGCGTCATCGTCGTTGTTGTCATCAAGCCAAAGCGGCATCGCTGCCCCGAGGTCGCCGAAGTGTCGTCCGTCGTTCCGTCAAGTCATCGATGCTGCCCTCATCATCACCTTCGTCCTCGGCTCCGCGTCGTCAAGCTCGTCCTCGCCTTCGCACAAGGGTTGCTGCCGAAGCCGTCCTCCTCGTCGTCGCTTCGTTCGTCGTCGGCCGTCTCCTCCGTTCATTGTCGGTAGTCGCCGTCGTTGCGTTGTGGTAAGGATCCCTTCCTTGCTGCCCCTTCCTCGTCCTCTTGGTGTTGCCACCTTGCCCGTCGTACCGTGGCCGGCCCCGGTTTCGTTAACCGGTGTCGATGGTTGTTCGTGCGGTCTTCGCGTCCACGTGTGGTGGTCGTGTTCATGTGGCCGTTTGGCCGCCTCGTGCTTGCCCACGTGTGCAGCCCGCGTGGCATTTCCGTGAGGCCCGCTTGTCGGCCACTTGTTTTGGTTGACACGTATGGTCTCATTCCGTCCTTCCCGTGGATCGTCTCTGTGAACCCAATCCACGGTGAACTAGCCGTCTGACCTGTGGGTCCCGGCTACCGGTCGCTCGATCCTTTCATTCCACGAGCGATGTTACATTAAACATAATTTAATGGTACAATAATAACTAAACAACTCGGAAATCTCCACTTTAATTACACCTAAATTTTGGATGGTCGTTTCACGGCCATACGAGCTCCAAATTGACCCGTTCCAAACTGTTTAGTTTTTGTTATAACTTAAAGAAACCGTGTCTGTTGTTTTTATGTATTGTTGTCGTTTCTTTCTTAGCGTTGTAGCTTTGTTTTGTTTGTTCGTGTAGTTGCTGTCGTTCCAGAGTTCCCGTGGTGCAGTTCGAGTTCGTCGCGGAAGCTTTAGAAGCCCCCCTTTTTCTCTGAGCAAGGTGTTAACACCAGAATTTGGTAAGCCCCGAAGTCCTCATTGGCCCAGGTTCATATCGGCTCGAAGCTAGTATCGGCCTAGAGTTCTACATCGGCCGATGGCGGTTATCTTAAACCATCTACTAATAGCAGTCGGATTCTTGTTAGATTCGGGAAGATCTTATCCACAGAAGACCGAGTTTGAAGAGGATGCGGCTTGTATCTATTAATTAGGAAGAATTTGTTAGTTTTCTTTTTATATTTGGATAATGCTATATCACATTGCTTTATCGTCATATCGTCAGCCGATCGCCTTTATATAGGTGTTCGCTACACCGGTTGGTATCGGCATCGGCTGGGATTGTGCCATCGGCCTACCGGCTGATCGGTTAATTTGGCTATCGGCCTATTGGCCGATACGTTTTTGCCCTATCGGCCCAGACTTTCTGTTCTGCTGTTTTGCATATCTTGTCAGTGGCAAGATCAAACTGACTGGCACGCCCGTGCTTCATCAATTTTAGGACCTGCACTGGAGCTAAGCAGATCTCCCCGGCCTTTGTGTGTCCGCGCGCCGGATCCACATCGGCGGCACGGATTCGGCGTCAACACATTTTTGGCACGCCTGGTGGGACCGTGTTTTTGACAACAGATTTTTACACGGCTCGTGGAACCCACAATCGCAACAATATGTCTGATCAAGAAGTCAAGGCCAAGGAAGAACAATCTCTCAACCCGATAGAGAAAGAAGAAGAGCCGGTGGACGATGAGACGCTTCAAAAGACAGTTGATGAAATCGTTCATCGCGCTGTGTTTGATCGATTTGGAGTTTTGGTGAGTACATTACATGGTTTGATCGAGAATATAGTTCCCAGAGTAATTGCCTTAAAAAATCAGACTGGGGGCAAATCGACGAACAATCTCAGCATCATCGGCAACAGCGACATTGGCTTGGGGGGCAAATAGATCAGCATCAGCCTGGAGAGCCACATCAACAATATCGGTAAGAATAGACTCAAAGATATCAGTCTAAAGAAGATTGGGCCGATATGATTGCAAAAGTAATAGGGGAACAGTTTGGAGTTAGACCTAATGGACATATTTCTGTGTATCGGCTGCCATATCCTGCATGGTTTGATAGAGTTCCACTTCCAAGCCGATATAAGATTCCAGACTTTTCCAAGTTTTCAGGGCAAGATGATATGTCTACGATGGAACATATCAGCTGATTCTTAGCTCAATGTGGGGAGGCATCTGATGAGGACACAACTAGCTCGGATATAACCATGACTACCTTGTGTATTAATCAGCCAAAGATTAACCAGTTCTACATAAGATTTACTTGTTATATTTTTGAACATACATTGCTACACAATGAGTTTTGTTTGTTTTCGTTTGCAGAGGTACTTGCTTGGATGAAGGAAAAGAAGCCGAGCATAACAAATGCATGGAATATCAAAGAAGTTGATTGGGGACCAAACCAAGACCTTCTCCAAGTCGACTTCGGGTGCAATTCGGAGTTCAGGACCAGTCTGCACTAAAACGGGCGCCCAGGTTGCATACGTGCTCGGATTGGGGCATTCTTTATATGGATGGAAAGCTAAAAAGATAACCTTTCCAATGGTTCTGGTCCCATATCCAAATTCGTTACGAGTTATCAGGAATTGGCCGAACAAGTTGACGTTCAGAGTCTGTCCCGGCGCTGCGACGCCGTATTTGGGCCTTTGGCCCGTGTATCGTGTTGGAGCCCATTAGGGTTGCGTCAAGGGGTGCTTGCACGACCCTAAACTCCATATATCAGTAGTCGTCGCTATCTTTAGGTTTTGGGTTTTGCTTAGATTAATCTGTCAAGAATAGTTTCGCCGCTAGATCGGTTTGTAAGACCCCAACTTGTGAGCTTAATCATTCATCTGCAATTTTGGTTGTATTCTATCTCGTTCTTGTTTGTGTTCTTCGATTGGCAAACAGGGATTAGCCTTCTCGGCGAGGTCACCCGCGTTTCGACACGGGTGATAACCAGAGGAGACGTGGTGCTGCGATTGCGGGGCTCAAGAGCGTGCGCGTTCAAGAAGCCGGATTGATTTGTGTCGCGACTCCGTCCAAATCGTTGTTTATCAGAACCTTTCAGAAGGTCGGGAACTCTAGTGCACATCAGCATCGGCTGAAGAAGCTCTGAAAGTTAGATTGTTTCTGTTATCTTTGATTGGATCGGCCTTCACATGGTTTTCGTCATTGTCACCAAATTCTATCAGAGGTTGGGCCGATCTTGAGAAGCAGTTTCACCTGTACTTCTTTGCTGGGAACAATGAGTTAAAGTTTTTTGATTTGATATCAGTCAGGTAGCAAGAAGGGGAATCGGCTGTGGAGTATATTCAAAGATTTCGTGATGTCCGCAACCGATGTTATAGCTTGAGCCTAAGTGATGAGCAACTAGTAGATCTTGCGTTCCAAGGGTTGTCAACATATATTAAAGATAGATTCTTTTTCCATGAGTTTGACAGCCTGGCTCATCTAATATAGAAGGTATCGGCTTATGAGAGCCGATGTCAAGAAGAAGGTAAGAATCAGTTTTGGGGCGATCAAGGCAAGGATAATTTTGAAGCATGACTTCTCATACTCCAAAACTGGGGGGCATGTGTTAACACCAGAATTTGACTTCTCATACTCCAAAAATGTGTTGACGCCGAATCCGTGCCGCCGATGTGGATCCGGCGCGCGGACACACGAAGGCCTGGGAGATCTGCTTAGCGCCAGTGCAGGTCCTAAAATTGATGAAGCGCGGGCGTGCCAGTCAGTTTGATCCTGCCACTGACAAGATATGCAAAACAGCAGAACAGAAAGTCTATCGGCCGATAGGGCAAAAACGTATCGGCGAAGTTGTATTGATCGTGAGATAAAAATTACATGAACCTCGTGCTTACATATTTATACCCATAGGCTAACAAAGATCCTAACAGAATACGAGTCAAACTTTCCTAAAGATAAAAGGAAACAGATAAAGTCCTTATTGGACACTAAACACACTTTCCTAAAGATAAAAAGGAAACTAACAAATTCTTCCTAATTAATAGATACAAGCCGCATCCTCTTCAAACTCGGTCTTCTCTGGATAAGATCTTCCCGAATCTAACAAGAATCTGACTGCTATTAGTAGATGGTTTAAGATAACCCCCATCGGCCGATGTAGAACTCTAGGCCGATACTAGCTTTGAGCCGATATGAACCTGGGCCGATGAAGACTTCAGGGCTTACCAAATTCTGGTGTTAACAGCACAACCCGTGCTCTCATCACTATCCATGGACTTCCATTGTCCAACTATGGCTTCTCATCATATCCATTCCATATCCAAGACTAACCAACCCATTTAACCCAAGTTTGATGCTAACATAGACTGACTAACACATCAAGCAGTCGTCCTGTAACTGTGGACACGGCTATTCGAATAGTTTTATTCTGATCAGAGGGGTATATCTTTACCCACACAAAATGAGCAAAGATCAAATGCTTCACACGCACACAGGTGTGACCTACAAGTGATACAAGCTCATAACATGCCCTTTCCTAGTCACACCCCAACCACCTAAACCATGCCTAGGCCCCCGATGACTTAGCCACGTGCGTGTGTGATGTGGTTAAGGCGGGCTCACCATCGCGGGAGAAACCCCTTGCCAAAACCTGGCACACCTGGGCACTCCAAAGGAACAACATCCTCACGAATAACCAGCGTAGCGTAGATGATCACAGTGCAACGTAGTACTAAGTCAAGCCGTCCCATACCCGGCATGTGGTAGTACGTAAGGTGCTTGAATAGATATCAACATGTTCGGTCCTTAACAACCCAGACGAGGCTACTTGCATCAGGGAAAAACCACAATCCCTTCATCGCCCTATCACTCGTCCAAGTTAAAGCATATTATCCATATGAATCATTTAGTGAAAATAGTCAAATTTTATGCCCATAAATCGTAAATAGTGAATAAATTCAATCAATGGCTCCATCCATCGATTTTTAACACTACTGGACCTAAGCATGGCTAAGCATCGGTAAAAAAAATAAAACTTTCCCAATTATTTCCATCCAGAGGTTACAAGGACAAAAGATAACAACCAAACAAGGAAGGATATGCAACAATTAGATATAACCAAATCTAACCAATACCGATAATTTTATAGTAAACCAACACATGCATATATATTATTATGTAATCAAATCATTTTAGCAAAATAGGGATTCTATATGCTTAGATGCTTGCCTTGCTGCTGTGAGAAATCACACTCAAAATTAGGTTCTTGCTCCACGTACTCCGGAACGTCGGAATCTAAATAATCATAACGTACGGAACAAATAAACATCTAAATAAGGCAAAAAATCCAAAATGCTCTAAAATGCATGAATTCCTCACGGTGGGTTAGTCATGTCCTAAAATGAATTTATGTGAAGAAATTTCTATTTTATCATTGCTATTTTGAAAATTATGAATTTTACAAGTTCAACGAAAAAGAGAGTTAGTTATTTGTTTAAATTTGTTTTAGGAGGTAGTTTTATCAAATTCCTTTTATCCAGAGCAAATAGTACATAATTCTAAGGTGAAAAGCAGTGGATTCATAATTTTGAGATTAACTAGTAATTTTCTAGAGATTAAATAAGTCCTAGGTGAAAAATCAATGTTTTTATGTTATTCACAATTATAGTCACATTTTCTGTATAGAATTTGGGAAAACTTTATTTTATAAACATAACGAGCACAAATTAAGGAATACATAGAAATTTGGTTCACTAAATTTGGATTATAATTGAATTTTCTACAAATTTCACAAGTTTTATGTTAACTATTCAATATTTGAAATTTTAGAAATAAATATCCTACTGTGAGCATAGGATTTTATTATAAAATATTAAAGTTCACAATTTTATGGACCTACTGAAATTGATTTCACCCCAAAATGAGTTATATTTGATTTGATATGAATTTTACAAGTTTGCTACAATTTTCAGTTGTAAAGATATAGATTTCGTCATTTTCTTTAATATTTCCGAAATAAAAATCTTTGGGTCCACAGGTCAGCCTCTGGCTGTTTTGCAGAAAAGCCCCTAGGGTTTGCAATAACCAACCCAAGCTCCATAAACACATGCTAAAGCAAATATTATTAAGAGTCCCTAAGGTCTTTTCTATTTATAATTAGGTCCTAGGTCCACATGTAATACATAGAGATTTTACAAATAGAACCTTACAAGTTTTAAGTCCTTTCTAAACCGAGTCCTTCAGCGCTAATCATATTGGGCCCACTCGTTAGGGACTCGGCGGCTAGGAGGCAGGGCAGTAGCGCTCCGACGAGTTTCTCGCCGGCGGCAACGGCGAACGGTAGCCGATCTCCTGGGATGGCTATAAGAGAAAATGGAGAGGAGATCAAGGCGAAGCTATCGGTGTTCTTCTCATCGGCTGAGGTGGTCGGAATCAATGGTGACGACGGCACAGGCGATGGTGGCTTTCGGCATGCATGTGTAAGTCGAAGTCCGACCCGAACCCGAGCGAACTAATGCATGCATGCATGTCTAAGGGACTCCTAGAGACTTACCAAAGGGTTGGAATGAGTTGGCGAAGCTCAAACAGCGACGACGACTTGGAAAAAACTCCGGCGGTGGTGTAGACCTTCGGCTTCACGGCGACAGCGATCGTCGTCCTGTGATCTGCTAAGAGGAGGTGAGGGACATCTCAAGGATCACTTAAGGATGCTCCCCGAGTAAGGAATTGCTTCGGAGCTCACTGGAGAGGACGAATTCGGCGATGACGTCCGGCGGCCGGAATTGGGGAAGAAGAAGCCGATCTCCTTCTCCACGGCTTCAGGGTTCGATTCCTTGTGTCGGCGTCTTCCTAGGATCTAGGTGAAGATGGTGGTGCGGCGGCTTGGCCTGATCTGGTCGGGGTTGGCCGGACGACATAGATGTCACGGCTGCGGCGCTCTGGAGCTTATGTGACTGCGGCGGCGTTCCGGCGTCACCACTGCACAACAACAGGTGAGATCAGAGGGGATGGACTTGGCATCGTTAGGACATCACAGAACACAAGAAGAGAAGGGATGACAGTGGCTCAATAGCGGTGGCGATGGTCGTCGTTCTCACACCCGATGGCAAAGATGGAGGTGACAGGGGTGAAGCGAGCTCTCTCTCTTGGCTTGGTCGGCTCAAGGGCGGAATGGTAGAGGAAGGTGATGCACTAGAGAGGGTATAGCGAGCATCGGCGGCTGCTACGGCGGTTGACACGCGTCGAACACGCCGGCGTCGATCTCCTTCCTCTCTCTGTCTCTCTCTCTGTTTGAGCGGTGGAGAATTATATGCACCGAGTTAGAGCTAGCCCTTGCAACTGCCATGTGAGTCCAGGTGATGCAAACCTAGGCAAGGTGAGAGAGATGGGTAAAATTTATGGTGGACACAGTGTTTGATAAGTATTAAGGTTATTCCCTATTTAATCTTCTTTCTCCCTTCTTTAAAATTCCAAAACTCAATTTCTGTGCAAAATAAAATAATGTGAATTTTTATGAAGGTAGATGAAAATACATAGGTTCCATTTTCTTTGCTTTCACACAAAAATAATCTATATTTTAATCTCAGGAAAATAAAGAAATTCAGTTCAGCCGAAATTGGTTTGAATTTTTAAAAGGTCCAAACCTACAAAATAAATTCTGGAAAAATTATATTAATTCTTGATAAATAGTGTAGTATTTGAATAAATTATAAACCCTATACATTGTTGTGTGATAAAATACACTTATAGGATGTATATCAATTTTGCCGATTAGGGTTTTGTTTTTGTTTTTCCAAAAATTTATTTTAAACACACAAACTAATGAAAAATAATTATATATGCATCCTACAAATAGAAATAAGAAATCTTAAATACCTTGCATAAAAATTAGGGTTGTGACGAAATGTGTATAGTCCCTCCTATTCAGCACATGTGTATACAAACTTTGTATACATATGCATACATATTTTGTATACATGTATACTATGTTTTTATATGTCAAAATGTTTTTGATATATATATATATTGTACATATACGTATGTTTATATACATGCATATAAACTTTGTATTATAATAATATAAAATTTATACCCTCTCTGTTTTTTAATGTATGACGCTGTTGACTTTTTGACCAACGTTTGATCATTCATCTTATTCAAAATTTTTGTGTAAATATAAAAATATTTATGTTATGTTTAAAGAACATTTAATGATAAATCAAGTCATAATAATTACATAACTTTTTTAAATAAGACAAATGGTCAAATGTTGATTAAAAAATCAACGGCGTCGTACAATGAAAAAACGAAGGGAGTACAAAGTATAAAGGTAATACACGGCTGGCAGCGTCCTACCTAATTTGGCAGTGCGAGACACAGCGTACCAATCCTCGTTTTCCCTTTGTCTTGTACCTCCAGACAGTAAAAAATTTACTCTTGGCATCTCATAGCCCATCTTTCTTATGCTGAGTAATTTATTTACTGCTATTTTTCCCTGCCTATTTAGACCTAGATTTTGACCGGTCGTCACAAACATCCACTCTCTTCCTATCATCTAAACGCGTATTTCCAGGATCAGCCTCCACGGCTCCATCACCGCAGCGGCATCCAGTGGGCAGCGACTCCGAGGCGGACGAAGCAGTGGGTTCCATAGTTGGGAGCAGCGTTGGGCCGCGGTTACCGCCCGTACCGCGGAGATACGGTTACCCATACCGCGTGGTACGGTTTAATGAAATTCGTCCAAATTCAAAAAAATTTTTAAAAAAGAAAAAAATCACAAAAAATGGTGAAGGTAGTGTTTGATTTGTAGTGTTTTATGGTGAAGAAATTTCTCAAAAAAGAGTAATATTTATTTAAATTTGAGAGCAAAACGGAGAATAAATTTGAAAATTGAAAAAAGAAAAAAAATAGGCCGGCCCGTTACTGTGCGGCCCGTCACACATTGCGCGGTAACCGCGCCAAACCGCACGGTTACCGCTCCAAACCGCGCGGTTTGCCCGAATTTTTGAATTCAAATTTCGATTTGTAAATTTATCGCGGTTTTGCGCGGTTACCACGGTTACTGCCGGTAACCGCCGTACCGCCGGGTGGTGGTAACCGGGCCCCCGGTGGTAAGTCCAACCCTGGTTGGGAGGCCAACGTCTCGCTAAGGTGACGAGGAGGCGCAACCCCATGCCCGGTGCGAGCTGGATCCAACGCCTCCCTCCCCGCCGGCGGAGAGGCAGCATGGTGGCCGGTGGCTCTCAGGGGTACTGGTGAACAGTGACCCCATAGATTGGACACAGCGTTTGCGGTCGGAGGCAGTCCAGGAGGCCGTTCCCGGCGACGAGCGGCGGCATCGGGAGGAAGGCAGTGCCATCTTTTGCATCCTGTATCCACACGGCGGGTGGCGGCTATGTTTCCGATCGGCGCTGTCCCCAGTGTCGCCACTGTTGCCATGGTGCTCGTCCTTGCCGATAGGGTGACGGGTGGATTTGGAATGGGTTCCTCGTTGGAAGACGTGCAACTGCGTCAGTGTTGGTGTGATCTAGGGCAGGGTTGGAAAAACCGGCGGTAACCGCGCGGTTACCGCGGTTACCGCCCGTACCGCGGGGGTACGCTTACCCGTACCGCACGGTACGGTTTAATGAAATTCGCCCAAATTCAAAAATTTTAAAAAAAGAAAAAAATCAAAAAAAATGGTGAAGGTAGTGCTTGATTTGTAGTGTTTTATGGTGAAGAAATTTCTCAAAAAAGAGTAATATTTATTCAAATTTGAGAGCAAAACGGAGAATAAATTTGAAAATTGGAAAAAGAAAAAAAATGGGTCGACCCGTTACTGTGCAGCCCGTCACACATCGCGCGGTAACCGCGCCAAACCGCGCGGTTTGCCCGAATTTTTGAATTCAAATTTCGATTTGTAAATTTATCGCGGTTTTGCGCGGTTACCGCCGGTAACCGCCGTACCGCCGGGTGGCGGTAACCGGGCCCCCGACGGTAAGTCCAACCCTGATCCAGGGAGGCCACGGACGTGCGGCATTGATGGCGATAGGTTGGTTCAGCAGCGCCTTGTCACCTCAACCATCGTCCTCAGATTGGTGGTAGCGCTCACAAGGCAAGGAGGCAGACCAGATGCGATCTGCAAATCTGGTTGGAGCAAGTCTTCGTTGTTGCATTTTGTGTTGTTTTTCTTTTTTGTTCTTTAGTGCAATTCATACTTACTACTGGCATAGACGGATCTAGCGGGTGGATTCTAGCCAATTCATATATACATATGTGAAAAAAACTTTGAGAAAAAAAATAACTTCCTTATTAGTATATTATGATGCATATGTGATTAATTTATACTTTTATATTATGATGTATATTTGATCAATTTATATTTCTAATCTTGTTATATTTAGAATATTTAAAAATACATAAATTGGATCAGCCATATAAAAATGTTAGATACGACTACTACTAGTACTATTTTTAGGCTGGATTTGATCTATTTTACGTATAGCTCAACCAAATTAGTTCTTGTATTTCGAGGTTTCGATTCATTGATGTAAGCAAGGTTTTCTGATGATATTTAGTTTGATTGCCAAACTCCAAAGCCTGGGTTCATCGACCCGCTCGCGGTGCTGCAGCGACAGGGAGCAACCCAGCACGCTGGGACCGGCGCTACCGCCTCCTCGCTCATCACCGCGCTGACAAGATCCGCCTCAGTCATCTTCTTTGCTAGTGGGAGGAGCAGAGAGGACTACCCTACAGCCGCCCCCGTTGGTTCAGCTTTCTCGATGTAGACACCATCGAGAGCGATCTATGTCCCACCGTGTGTATACATGTGATTATCACAGTGGAGTAAAACAATTACTGCTATCATTTTTTTTATCAAACGAATACGAGTTGATAAAAAAATTACATAACATGTCTTCTTTATCGTGTGTAACCTTTTTTATACATGTGATTCACTCTACAATCCACATGACAGTTGAGTAAAAAGATTGCTACGGTTTTCTAGGAAGCAATTCAATTATTCTACGTGTTGGTCAATAGACCTATCAATTTTATGCACTCCTACCCATCATCAGTAAAAAAAATACTATTGATATTTCCTCTAGCTAGCTAGGTTTTTGATCCGGTGAGATTTTGATTTTGACAGTAACAAAGTGCATAGTAAAAAAATTACTATCCACATAGTGCAATGGTTAAAACTTTTACTACCATTTTCTATTCATGAAAATAAATACAACTTAAATCTAATAGTAAATAAATTACTACGAATAAACCTGATAGAAACCATGGGTTGGTAATTTTTTTTTACTGTGGGTCAGATATTACCCGTTGACCCGATGGAGGTGGTTTCGATTTAACAGCATTGATGGGTCAGTAATTTTTTTACTGTGGAATCCACAGATGCATGAGACGAATCGGCAGGACCAGGGCCAATAGGAAGCGATGGGAGGGGTGCATCAGTATATAATGATCCTATTTGGAAGAATATATACTATTTTATTGAATAAATACTAGAATGTTAGATGGCACCGAACTGATCTTTCGTCGATTGGCTCATAATACAAATATCTCTAAATATCTCGGCTGTAATAAGAACTGGTAGTAAAGATGATTTTTACTACCGAGTAAATAGCGTACCCTGCCATAATGTCTTTAGTCCCGATTGGTAAGACTAAAAATGATTTTTAGTACCGGTTAAGCGATGTCAGACCCTGTCAGGCCCCTCCGGTCGGCGCGAGAGATCTTTAGTACCGTTGGTGTCATCAACCGGTACTAAAGATCAATATTTTAGTATCGGTTCGTATCACCAACGGTACTAAAAATGCTGAACACATTAGTACCGGCTGAAGACACGAACCGATACAACCGATACCTGTATTGATCTTTAGTATTGGTTTATGACTTCAACCGGTACTAAAGACAATACATGACGTTTTAGTCTTTCTTTCTCTTTCAGCCCGAGCCATTGCTGCCAAGAGAAGGAAGCTAAAAGAGATGTTGCCAAGAGGAGGAAGCTAAAAGAGGAGCTACCAAAATTTTTGGTGAAAGTATTTTGATGATATTACATAAATCGAAAGGGTCTAAAAGGTTAGTAATTTCATCCTCTATTGTTGTATGGTTAATATATTACATTTCTAGCTATATTTTTATACATTATTATCTCTCAAAAATATATGGAAAAAGATAAGAGAGAATAAAATTTGAGATAAAATAAGAGCACTTCATAATTTTAGAGACAGTGGATAAAAATATAAAGAAAAAAGGCAACAAAGAAAAATTATAGAAAATAAAGGAAAAAGAATAGAAAACTAGGGAAAAGAAAGGAAAAATGAAGAAAAAAATAGATAATAGATAATAGAAAAATTAGTGTGTGGCATTGTATGTAAAATAGGTAAAAAAACTAGGATGAGAGTAAAAACCAAATGGAATCTAACTGTGATTAGCAATACTCTTCATCCACTCAACTTTTGAGTTTAATTATGATATTTTAAATTATTAAATGCTTATTTAATTATTTTCACTTTCGCGGACTTCCTTTAAATTTCTTTATTTGATTTATTTGATGTAGATGAACCGGCAATGGATGTATACCGCGGATCGACGGTCGAAGGAGTTTATTGATGGCGTGCATTATTTTTTGAGTGTGGCCGATACCCATAATCCTAAGGGTTTTATATGTTGTCCATGCAAAAAGTGTAAAAATCAGAAGGAGTATTCTACAACAAGAATTCTTCATATCCACTTGTTGCAATCGGGATTCATGACTAGCTATAATTGTTGGACCTCACACAAAGAGTTAGGTGTTGTAATGAAAGAAGATGAAGTAAAAGACGACAACATTTCGGATTGGGCTCAATACAATGGATTTGCAGATAGTACAATAGGCGAGGCGGATGGAGGTGTTGCAGAAAATGACAGTGCAGATGATTTTGGTCAGATGTTGTGCGACGCAAAGAAAGAATGTGAAAGTGAAAAGGAGGTCAAGAAATTGGAGCATACGTTAGCGTACCACAAAACGTCCTTGTACCCAGATTGTGAACATGAACACAAAAAGTTAGGTACCACGCTGAAATTCTTACAATGGAAAGCAAAAAATGGTGTGACTGACAAGGCATTTAGCGAGTTATTGAAATTCATAAATAATATTCTTTTGAAGGGAAACGAATTGCCCAAAACAAGTTATGAAGCTATAAAGGTAGTCTGCCCTCTAGGACTGGAAGTCCAGAAGATACACGAATGTCCGAACGATTGTATCCTCTATCGTGGTGAAGAGTACGACAACCTGGAGGCATGCCCGGTTTATAAGGCATTACGGTACAAGATTAGACGAGATGACCCTGGTGATGTTGACGGACAGCCTTCGAAGAAGAGAGTTCCTGCTAAGGTGATGTGGTATTTCCCTATAATACCATGTCTGAGGCGTTTGTTTAGGAACAAAGTGCATGCTAAAATGATGTGCGCGCAGAAGAACGTAAACAAGATGGTATGTTGAGACACCTTGCTGATGGGTCGCAGTGGCGAAACATCGACAGAATATTTGAAGACTTTCGAAATGATGCAAGGAACATAAGGTTTGGTTTAAGTACGGATGACATGAATTCATTTGGAGAGATGAACAGCGGCCATAGCACTTGGTCTGTGACCCTACATATCTACAACCTTTCCCCTTCGTTTTGCATGAAGCGAAAGTACATCATGATACCGATTATTATTGAAGGCCCAAAGCAATCAGGTAACGACATTGATGTGTACCTAAGACCATTGGTTGAAGATCTTCAATTGCCGTGGAAGAAAGAAGGTGTCTCTGTGTGGGATGAGGACAAATAGGAGCAATCTAACCTATGAGCGTTGTTGTTCGTAACCATTGGCCTGCACTTAGCAACTGTTAACGACGAAATTTGGTAAATCATGCATTGGATTCAGAGTTAAAGCCGAAGCCGATTGGAGGAGATAAGCGATTACAGAAAACAGAGTATGAATCGGCTGCAAGCCAAATCGGCTACGGTGTGCATCGGCTGAAACAGAATCGAACAAGGATAGCCGATGTAGCCGATTCCGATGAGGAGATGGCAGGATCGTTGTTGGGTTCGGTTGGTGTGCTTCATGAGGATTGCCACGTACGGATTGAGTCCGAAGAAGGCAATTGTATCTATTAATTAGGATATTTGTTAGTTTCCTTTTATCTTTAGGAAAGTGTGTTTAGTGTCCCTTAAGGACTTTATGTTTTTCTTTTATCTTTAGGAAAGTTTCTTTCTTGTCCTACAAGGACTAGTATCTCCCCATGGGTATAAATATGTACACCCGGGGTTATTGTAAGATATCAACTCTCGATCAATACAATTCGGCGCATCGCCACCTTTTACTCTGTTACGGTTTATTTATCAACCGGCGGAATTTGGCACCTGACGCGGGGCTGCATCGGCTGTCGATCTCCGGCGAAGGGGTAAGTCCAATGTTCCGTCGGTTCAGGCAATTGTATCATCTACGTCGGCGTCGTTCAAGGCTGCATCAGTACATTCGATCTCTTGGATTGCTCTGGTTTGGATGATATATTTGCCTGGCTATTTATCATATGTCTTCTGTTAATCTAGTATTAGCATCTCGATTTAGCTTTATCGGCTGCTTCTCGTTTTAGGGTTTCTGCTGGTATCGACTAAATCGTCTTGCTAGATTAGATTAGCTTAGGCATCTACCACCCTGAAAATCAGTCAAGGGCTTGATCATCTAGATACCGTGTTTCTTTACATACTTAGTGCTGCATCAGTTGAGTTTGACCTACTAAGTCGTGCTTAGAACCATGGATCTCTAGCCTGCTTTTTGATTGCCGATAAGGGTTTCATCGGGGTTTCAGCCGGTGAGTTATCTGGACGTTGCATCGGCTTATAAGGATTGCATATAAGTTGAATTTAGACGATAACAACAAAGGTTTCACTGTTTAATCTAATCTTGTGGATTTTTTGGCATTGGATCTATGTTAGATTCACTTCATCGGCTATGCTATGAATATATATAATCTCTCTCTTGAGGTGTTTTTAGACATAAGTGATTTATACTGTCTCGGCACCCTGTCCGATCTATCCCAATCACTTGGTTTAAATATATTTTGAGATTTAGATTATGTATCATTGATATCTACAGCCGATCGAGTATGTCTAACTTTCGTTTCACTTTATCAAGTCATTGCCGATCTAATGCATATTATCATCAGCCGATTGTCTCTTTGTCAAGTGTCAGAATCTACATTGAACACATAGCCGATAGCTCAAAACCCTATCGCTATCGGCTGTTATCAGGATCGGCTGGAATTACTACATCGGCTATGTTGGCCGATCGGTTCTTTGATCTGTCGTTTGTATATCTTGTCAGTTGCAGGATCAAACTGACTGGCACGCCTGCATCTCACCAAGATTTGGACCTGCACTGGAGCTAAGCAGATCTCCCAGGCCAGTGTGTGTTTTTTGCATCAACAGCAACCTATCGAGACAATCAAACAAGGGGCATAGGGCCTACACCCACTGTTTGGATGAAACTGATAGTACGTATTTGAAACATTGAAGGAAGGTTGTGTACATGGGCCATCGTTGATTTCTTGTTGCAAGCCATCTTGTATGAAAGAAAGGCAAACATTTTAAACAGAAGGCAAAGCACTATACTAAGCCTAAACATCGTAACGAAAAAATTATTTTTGCTATGGTGAAAGATCTAAAAGTAGTATTTGGAAAGGAACCTGGCAGCTAACCTATAGCAAGTGAAGATGGTCACGTGGCGATATGGAAGAAGAAATTCTAATTTTTGGGTGTTACCTTATTGGGAAGTCTTAGAGGTCTGCCACGTAATCGACGTGATGCACCTTACTAAGAACCTTTGCGTCAACCTGCTAGGCTTCCTAGGTATATCTGGGAAGTCAAAAGATACACTTGAATCACGTCATGATTTGAAACATATGAAACAATGTGACAACCTTCATCCGGAACTGAAGGAGAAAGGAAGCCATTACTTACGTCCAACTAGCTACACTATAAGTAAGGCAGGGAAGGAAAGTATGTTTGAATGCTTGGACATCAACAAGGTACCGTCTGGATACTCGTCGAATATAAAGGAAATAATAAATATGAAAGAGAAGAAGTTCACAAACCTAAAGTCTTATGATTGCCACGTGTTGATGATACAGTTGCTTCCTGTTATAATTCAGGGTATCCTTCCTGATAATGTTCGGACAATAATAACAAAGCTTTATGCTTTCTTGAACACAATTTCGCAGAAGGTCATTGATCCAAATAGATTAATAGCCCTACAAAATGATGTGGTACATTGTCTTGTCAGCTTTGAGACGATCTTTCCACCATGCTTCTTCAATATAATGACGCATCTTCTATGTCACCTTGTCAAAGAGATCGGTATTCTTGGTCCTGTGTACCTACATAACATATTCCTTTTCGAGAGGTACATGAGCATTCTAAAGAAGTACGTTCGTAACCATTCTTGTCCGGAAACATGCATCGCCAAGGGGTATGGAACAGAAGAGGTCATTGAGTTTTGCGTAGAATTTATTGAAGACCTTTGTCCAATCGGGATCCCCGAATCAAACCATGAGGAGAGACTACGGGGAAAGGGGACTCTTGAAAGGAAACCAATAATGATTATAGACAACAATTTATTCTGTAAAGCACATTTCAAGGTTTTGCAACAATCTATGTTGGTGACTCCTTACATCAAGGAGTAGATGGCGATTGTTCGCTCTAAAAACATCGGGAAGTCCATTGCCTAGATTACACACTGTCACATTGATACTTTTCCTGCTTGGTTGCGACAACATCTCATGGGTAACGGGATGATTGACCAACAATTGGCCTTGTTGGCGAGGGGATCATCTTGCTCAATCTTGACATTCTAAGGATATGAGATCAATAGGTATACATTTTACATAAGAGCCTAAGATAAAAAGAGCACGAACCAAAATAGTGATGTTCGTATCGATGCCATGGACAACAAAGGGACCATCAGCACGTATTACGGTTTCATCAACAAGATATGGGAACTCGAGTATGGACCTTTGAAGGTCCCTTTGTTTCAGTGCCAATGGGTTAGGATGACTAGTGAAGGTATAATGATTTATGAGTATGGGATGACAATAGTTGACCTTAACAAGATTGGGTACTTAGACGAACCATTCGTCCTAGCCAATGTTGAACGCAAGTTTTCTATGTGAAGGAGATATGTAGCAAACCAAAGAAGGGTAAACGACCCGACGAGCCAAAGCGCCATGTGGTTCTCTCAGGAAAAAGGAAAATCGTCAGAGTCGAGGATAAGACAGACGAAGATTACGATCAGTTTGACAGGCAACCTCTGTTCGCAGTGACGGTTGACCCGAGCATACTCCTATCAAATGACAACACCCCTTACACAACAATCATAGCGAAGAAACATTCATAAGGAGAAAGTACGTTGCGTCAACCATCATGTTATGAGATTGATTGTATGGACGATGTAAATTATTTATCATATTTGTTTTGCTAAAAATAATGTGTGTATTAATTTGATTTGCTATTTCTCGCAACGAAAGAAGTATTTTGGTTGAACATTTGAAAAATCCTAACTGCAGAGAAGTGACCTCCTTGACAAATGTAGGGACTTATTACAATTTTAAACTATTTTAATGTTTTCTCCTTATTTTTATGATTTTTTTCATATCTTTAATGCACTTAATTGGGCCACGGTTAATTATATATGATTTTTAAAATTTTATTACAGTTTTAACCTATTTTTAATGTATTCACCTTATTTCTCTGATTTTTTCTTATTTTTAATACACTTAATCGGGCCACGGTTAATTATATATCATTTTTAAAATTTTATTACAATTTTTAACTCAAAATGTTCTCCTTATTTCAAGGTTTCTTTAATTTTTAATGCACTTAATCGGGCCACGGTTAATTATATATCATTTTTAAAATCTTATTACAATTTTTAACCTATTTTTAATGTATTATCCTTATTTCTATTTTTTAAATTTTAATGCACTTAATCGCGCCATGATTAATTATACATGATTTTAAAATTTTATTACAATTTTAACCTATTTTTAAATATATTCTCCTTATTTTATGATATTTTTTTCTTGTCTTTAATGCACTTAATCGAGCCATGGTTAATTATATATCGTATTTTAGAATTTTACTATAATTTGTAACCTATTTTTAAATGTATTCTACTTGATGTATTCTCATTACTTTTTAGTCCCGGTTGTTATCCATAGCCAAGACCAAAAAAATTTCGGAAATAGCGGGAAAGGATCTTTATCTCCAGTTGGTGTTACGAACCGGAACTAAATATATCTTTAGTCCTGGTTGTTTGTGAAAACGAACCGGGACTAAAGATGCGCTTTAGTCCCGGTTCATAACACCAATTGGGACTAAATATAGGTGTATATATAGCAGTGTGGTTCGTCTTCTCGAGCGCACCGATCGGGACTTAACACAATTCATCACATCTCTCTCGTCGTCGTCGTCGTCGCTGTCGTGCCATTGTCTTCGCCGTTGCCGCCGCATCGTCTTGCCATCGTCTCAACGTCGCCGCTGCACCCCTCCTTCTCCGTCGTTGCCTAGGTCCGTTCGACTCCGCCACTCCCTCTACCTCCTTCGCCGTCACCACGCCGGCCCGTAGTCGACACAATCGTTGCCGCCGCCAAATGACATCGCCGTCGTCGCCGCATGGCGACCCTACCACCGCTGCCGTGGACTCGCACGCGCACCGAGCATGCTGCTGGCCCCCGAAACTACGAGCCAGTGCATGGTGGACTCGGTCCACCATGCGCCAGTATTCCGTAGGGGGTACTGATCGGCCAGGCCCACCTGGCAGTACCTCCCCACTTTAAGTCCATTTAAAAATTAGAAAAAATACATTAAAAAATAAAAAATATATCTAATTAATTGTAGCTACGATTAAGTCCATTTAAAAATCATTAAAATCATTAGAAATAAGAATAATGCATTAAAAATATGTTTAGAATTTTTAAAGAACTTTTAAAAATATTTAAAATAAAGATAATACATGAAAAATATATTTACAATTTTTAAAATTTCTAGAATTTATATATAATTAACCATGGCTTTGATTAATTCCATTTAAAAATCATTAAAATCGTTAAAAATAAGAAGAATACATTAAAATATCTTTGTGTTATGATTTAGTTGACTAATGTACATGTTTTAACTAATGATTGTTTTCTTGTCAGAATTACGTGGTCAAGCTTACGCGGGCGATGCTCCAGTTTACATGGTCCCAAGGCTACGAAACAACACTAAGGCAAGTTATATTAACTATATAATTTTTAGATTATATATGATGTCTGCCGACTAATTATATGCAACTCTTTTAGTACGTACCTAGTTTAATTAATAATTGCTTACACAATGCATATTTGTTCGTGTCTACATAAGTAAATAAATTAGTAAATTAATTACTGCTTATATATTAATTATTGATTACTATTTACATATAGGTTGCACCTAGTATAATTAATTATTGCTTACATAATGCATATTTGCTCGTGTGAACATAAATAAATAAATTCTTAAATTAATTATTGCTTATATATTAATTATTGGTTACTATATACATGTAGGTTGCATATTTGTTAAGCAAGTGAATTAGAAGTTCTTCATAGTCAAGGAGACTAAAATTTGACTTTAATTTTGTCTAAAATGACAAGTATTATAAACCCAAGGGGTGTATGCATATTTGTTGAAAATGTAAATATACCATGCACCTTTATATTTTTTGTATTATTTAATGTTAGGAACAGATGGGAGAGTTAGATGACGAAAGGTTCCTCTTAGACACGATTGATGAGGGTAGCAGCCAGTACTACATGCCGGACGAGTAGGATGATTGTAGCCAGTACTTGAATTAGCAGCAAGAGGATGGAAACGAGGAGGAAAAAAAGGAGGGAAACGAGGAGCAAGAGGGATAGCAAAACATTAGTTCCTGGAATAAGACACACGGACAACGAGGTCTCGCAAGAAAGATGGAGGGAAAACACATTATAGCTGAGGTGAAAGTCGATGGCCACCTAGTTGCCCCCAAAAGTGCCACGACAAAGTTTGTGTCACAGTGTGCTTGGGTTTTGAGGGATCATGTCGGGATCAGCCTAAAAAACTGGCAGAGAACAAGGTCGAATAGTGGAGAAAATTATCTCCTAGAGTCAAAGAAGGATATGCTATGGACAACCCTGCTCGAGACCTTCACTCTCCATATCCTTGAGGTACAACATTCCAAAGTGAAGGAATGAGATCTCAAGAAGATGGCCACAAAATTTCAAATGTTCAAGAAAAACTTGTACAACACATATGTCCTGGAGGGTCAAACACCAGACTTTAACAAATATCCAAAGTTGAGAGACCATTGGAATGCATTTGTGGACTACAAGTCGTCAGAAGAAAGGGCATCAAGGATAGCGAAGAACAAAGCCAATGCCACCCAAAAAAAGTACTTTCACCGGCGACTATAAAAAGGCAATTCCTAAATGGTAGAAGATGGAAGATGCATTAGCCACAAGAGGTATCATTCCGGCCATATCTGATTGGCCTAAATGATTAAAACAATGGTACTATACTCATGGGGCACACTAAATGCGGATGATGGCTCCCTAATCTTTAGGGACGACATACGACAGGCAGCTCATCGTCTCGTAGATGCCCTAGAGGCCTCTGCTCAGAGGAGATTCCAGCTTGACAGAGGGAAGGACGAACTAACAACGGCACTGCTGAATCCCGAGCACCCAGGACGAACGTGCAGAAAAGGTGTGGTTCCATGGAAGTAAGGGTTTCGTGAGGACATCCACATGTACAAGAGTCGCATCAGAAGCAAGTTTGAGCAGGAAGCTAGGGTTCAGAATCTAGAAATGAAGGTCATGGACTATGATCAAAGATTGGCCGATGAGGTGGCAAGACAGGTCAATATACGACTAAGCCAGCAGAGCTAGCAGAACCAGCCGTCTGATCCTCACATTCTAGTTAGCCCGTCAGGCAATCGAAGCAGTTGCGCTTCTACAGGGCAAATAGTAGATCAAACCAACGAAGCTGTAGTAGTAGCACCAATTGATGAACCATGACACCCCACGGATAAAACCACATAGTGGACACCGTGTGAGCTGCTGTTAACAGCAGATTTTCGTAATCGGCCTGAAGAGGGAAGAGGAAACCGACGCGGAGAGAAGGGCCGAATTGGAGTTGGACCAAGTCTCGTAACGGACTCGGTAAGCGTATCGGACTGGGAGAGGTGCTACCAGAAAGAGTGTATCGGCCGATACGGATTCAATATAGTCATCGACCGATAGAGGCTGGAAGTTGACAGAGTCAGCATGGGCTTGGTTTGGGTTCAGGATAAGCTTCAAGGAAGTTGCCAAATAGAGATAAGGCTCGGTTTTAGGCAATTGTATCTTGTAAATCAAGTAGGTTTAGATCTGATCTTTGGCAAGAGTCTGCCGCAAAGACTTGTTTGTTAGTTAGAGATAAGATCGTGTCCTACAAGGACCATGTTGTAATCTCGGGTATAAATATCCCGGTAGTATGTACATAGAAACTCTCTCAACAATACAACACAAAAATCAATCTACTTTAGGCGCATCGCCAACCCTCGCCAGAGGTTAATCTCGACGAGTTCTTGCTTCCCCAGAGCAGAGGTAAGAACTCGTGCCCGACGATCTACATCGTCAGGGCTAGCGTGCCACTGTAGGCACATTAAGCCTCGATGATGTGATCGTCGTTTATCATGTTTGGAATGATCTTGACAAGTGTCCTAATTATGCGTCACCAGCGATTTACTCGTTTTAGGGTTTGTTGCCGACGACGGTTTAATTACTATGCTTGGTTAGATCTTTCAATGCATCTGCCATCCCCAAAAGCAATCGGCGACTTGATCTTCTTTGTGTTAAGTCTCAATTCACACTTTGAGTTGCTATCGACCTTAGTCATGTTTTGAGATTTAACTCGAAGCCTATTTTCGGTTGTAATTAAGGATAGTACTGGGGTTTCAGCCAGTCTTACCTGATACATATGATTATCCTAGGGTTTTTATGTGTGTCTGCCATCTACATGAATGGATTGATGAATATAAATGTATTTGTTACAGATTACTCTTTAGGGTTTATCTGTGATCAGTATGTTTATATTGGTTGATTAGTTCATATAGATTCACATTAGAGTATTAGTTAGTGTAGTTATCTTTATTATCCCTTTTCGGCCGATGCCATTAATTGACATTAGTATGTTGATGAAGGCCGATAAGATTAGATTCATGCTTTAATCTCGCTTTATCACGAGTAAGCCGATATAGCTTTGCCCGATCGGCTGGGCCACGACAATGCGACATCGGCCTATCAACCGATCGGTCATTGTTTTCTAACATGGTTTACTTGTTTATCTTGTTGATTGCAGATCAAATCAATTGGCAAGCCCTACACGCACCTAGGCAAGCCTTTGGACCTACACTGGAGTAAAGCAAACCTCCCAGGCCGCCGTGCAAACGTGGAACCCGTTTGGTTGCAAGATGGGTCGAAATTCTATGCCAATATGCTTTTGGCACGCCCTGTGGGACCTCAAGAACACAAGCTTTGCAACAGCAAGAAGATCACTGCAGCATGTCACAGTAGAACGAGGTCTCTGAGGAGAACGTCATCTCCGTGACTGTCGACCAGCTCAACGAGGAGCATATAGCTGAGATGGACAAGCTGGTCGAGCAATTCCGGAACATGTACCTGCAGACGTACTCCAGGACTCGGCAAGTCACCCTAATTCAAAAAACCAAGATGGTACTGCTGAGCCCTGGAGACGAAGCCAGCACGTCGGTGACAGCTCACGACCACGCCGTCAAAACTGAAGAGAACGCCGCGCCGACGTTGCAAGACCGCATCGACTCCGCAGTCCACTCTGCGCTAGTCAACCAGTCGGGGATTCTGGTGAATACATTGACCAATACGGTCAAATCAATCCTAGATGGCTCAATTCAACAGTACAAACCTCAAGGGCCGATTTTCTTGCCTGAAAACAAGTTCCCTGCTTATCGGACCCTGAGGACCTATTTGAGTTCAACCCCACAGCCGACGGCGCTGATCCCGCCTCCATCGGCTCAGCCGGTGCCAACCATGCCACTGGTCCTGGCCAAGCAAGCGTGAGGAAGTCCTTAGCACATCACGGAGGAACAATTTGCGCAATGGACAAAGGGGAAACAACCGGTGATCGAGCCGATGCTGCAAGTCCTAGTAAACCCGCCATCGGCCGGACAACCTCAAGCCCTCGTGTTCAGTAACCCTCCGCCAGCAGTATACTGCAGGACAGTACGATGCACAGAACTTGAATCATCACTTCCAACCGTACTCCCCCAGGCAGTATCGGGCAGAGGGCCTGCAGCAGTCTTACCACCAGGACCTCCCACATCAGCCTGCAGGATACTGGGCCGACATGATAGCCGAGGTGATGCGAGATCAGTTCGGCTTGAAACCCAAGGAGAGCTCTACGGTGTATCGGCACCCATATCCCGAGGAATTCGACAGAGTGTCGTTGCCAAATCGGTACAAGATCCCAGACTTCTCCAAATTTTCTGGGCAGGATAATGTCTCCACTTATGAACATGTAAGCCGGTTCCTAGCTCAGTGTGGTGAGGCATCGGCTGTGGAGGCGTTGAGGGTGAGATTTTTCCCTCTCTCCTTGTCAGGGTCAGCGTTTACATGGTTTTCCTCTTTACCCTGCAACTCCATCAGAGGTTGGGTCGACCTGGAGAAATAGTTTCATAGATACTTTTACAACGGCGTACAAGAGATGAAGCTGTCCGATCTCACCGGCATCAGGCAGAGGGTTGACGAATCGGTTCCAGAATACATTCAACGATTCAGGGACATAAGGAACAGGTGCTACAGCCTTAGTTTGACCGATTCCCAACTGGCCGATTTGGCGTTCCAGGGACTACTGGGGCCGATACGAGAAAGGTTCTCCTCTCAGGAATTTGATAGCCTAGCTCAGCAAGCACAACGAGTAACAGCCCATGAGCAACGATTCCAGGAGGCGAAGAAGTTCGCGAAGAAGATCAATACGGTCTATCAATACGCCTCCGACGAAGACGATGAAGATGATGCCGACGTCGACTTGGCTGAGTGGGCCCGGATGAAGAAGCCGATAACGTGCCAATGGGCCAAGAAAGGCGATAAAGAAGATAAGTACGACTTCGACATCAACAAGGCCGACAAGATATTTGACTTACTCCTGCAAGAAAAGCAGATCCAGCTGCCAGTAGGTCATATACTGCCATCGGCCGAAGAAATCAAGAAGAGGAGATATTGCAAGTGGCACAATACATATTCCCATCATACCAACGAATGCAAGATCTTCTGATAACAGATCTAATCGGCCATCGAGCAGGGCAGGATTAAGATCGATGATGCCAAGCGGCCGATGAAGATAGAAGGACACCCGTTCCCAGTTAACATGGTGCAGGCAGACAGGGCCGACGGCAATAGCCATCGGACCGGCAAGCGACCTCATCAGACCTCAGAGGGCCTGATCAGGAAATACCAGCGACGGTGGGAAGAACAAGCACAACACCATGCCGATCAATAAAACTCCTATGACCCTCATTGGGAGTGCGAGTTCTTCCGATTTTGTTGGAACGAAGGAATGAGGTTGCCAACGATTCAAGAGTGTCCTACGTGCAATGACACAGAAGACCCTCATCAGGGCAGCTCAAGCAGGCAAGCGCATCGGCCAGCCAAGCAAAGAAAATCTGTGCACGAAAGGCTAGGGCCGATGCACCAAGATCGTCACGACGAAGACAACGATCAACCCCAAAATCCTCAGTGGTGCCCAAGCGACGTGTTTACCAAGACCCAAAAATGACAGGTACAGAGGCTGAGGAAGAAGGAGCAGGTCCAGGAGCAGCAAGCGACAACCGCCCATCGGTCCACCAGGACTAAAAAAGAGTGGAGGATAAAATCTACGGTGGTCAAGGCCGATGAAGGCACCTCGAAGTCAGCACGAGCTCCTGCGTCTGCAAAAGGTAAAGGCGTAGCATCGGCTTCTGTTAACATGGTTTTCATATTACCAGCAGAATACAGCGTACAGATGGCCGATGAAGCAGTAGCCGACGACGAGACGGAGCAATCTTCGGCTAGGCTGCAGTTGTTACCAGACCAAGCCGTATTCGACAAGTCAGCCAACACCAGCTACAGGCACCTCCGGCCGTTATACATCAAAGGATTCATCAATGGGCGGCTGATGACGAAGATGCTGGTCGATGGCGGCGCGGCAGTAAACCTAATGCCATATACAACTTTCAGGAAGCTTGGAAAACTGCCCGAGGACGTCATCAGGACCAACATGGTGCTAAAAGACTTTGGTGGCAACGCATCCGAGGCGAAGGGGGTGCTAAACGTGGAGCTCACCGTAGGCAACAAGATGATACCCACCACCTTCTTCGTCTTTGATGGAAAGGGTTCCTACAGCCTGCTGTTGGGACGAGATTGGATCCACGCAAATTGTTGCGTCCCTTCAACAATGCACCAATGCCTTATACAATGGCAAGGGGACCAGGTCGAGATCGTGCAGGCTGATCGGTCAGTCCACGTAGCCAATGCCGATCTCGCAGTTTGGGAGATGGAGGGAATCGATTGCCTGTCTGGACGAGTTTGGGAGGCCGATTTCCTCAAAGTAACTGATTGCGACAACGAGACGATTGAAGATCAAGACAAGCTGTTGTTTTAACAAAGATGTCCCATCCACTGCCCAAGATAAGCAAGCTTGTCCCTACACAGATGATGCGGTGGATGAGTTAGATGGGAAATTAGGACAAGGCTTTACGTCGGCCGATCAGCTCGAAGAGGTTGATATAGGAATAGGTGATAGGCCTAGGCCGACGTATGTAAGTGCTAACCTGCCAAGGGAATATAAGAATAATTTGATAAATCTTTTGAAAGAATTCATAGACTGTTTTGCATGGGAATATCATGAGATGCCAGGGTTCAGCCGATCGATCGTAGAACATCGGTTACCTATCAAACCAGGCTATCGGCCATTTAAGCAGGCTCCTAGGAGATTTAAGGCCGATATACACGAAGCTATCAAAGCAGAGATCACCAGGCTTTACGACGCCAATTTTATTAGACCCTGCCGATATGCGGACTAGGTTTCCAACATAGTTCCAGTGTTAAAGAAAAATGGCAAGCTTAGGGTGTGTATCGATTTCAGAGACTTGAATAAAGCAACGCCAAAAGATGAGTACCCTATGCCGTTGGCCGATCTGCTGGTAGATGCCGCGTCCGGACACCAGATTATCAGTTTCATAGATGGGAACGCAGGCTACAATCTGATTTTCATGGCCGAAGAAGATATTCACAAGACAGCCTTCAGGTGTCTGGGGGCAATCGGCCTATATGAGTGGGTTGTCATGACCTTTGGCTTGAAGAACGCTGGAGCTACTTATCAGAGAGCTATGAATTATATTTTTCATGATCTCATCGGGTCACTGATTGAGGTTTACATCGATGACGTCGTCGTGAAGTCCAAAGAGTACGATATGCACTTGGCCGATTTACGCAAGGTACTAGAAAGAGCAAGGAAATATGGTTTAAAGATGAACCCTAACAAATGTGCCTTTGGCGTATTGGCCGGTCAGTTTTTAGGTTTCTTGGTCCATGAAAGAGGAATCGAGATTACACAGAAGAACATTGATGCTATAAACAATATCAAGCCTCCAATCAATAAGACCAAGTTACAATCTCTACTCGGGAAGATCAACTTTGTCCGACGCTTTATATCAAACCTATCAGGCAGGATAGAGCCATTCATTCCATTGTTAAAGACAAAGGACGATCAAGAGTTTGTATGGGGTGATAAGCAACAAATAGCGCTGGACGATATTGTCACGCCCAGAAAATACCTTTCCCGAACGCTAGTGTATTAATCCCCGTCCCAGGAAAAGCCGAGGTACACCACACAAACTAGATACAAAAGACACATCTTTATTAATTATCACGATAATATTTACATTATTACAAAGGCACATAAGGCCTGACAACAAAAGAAAAATAGCAGCGGACTAGCGGACCTACGGCTCCATCTTCACAGGCGCTCAACTGGGGTATAAGCCAGGACTCCACCTAAAACTTCTTCTTCAAGAGCTTCTCAGACTGAAGGGGGAAAGATTGAGCAAGGATGAGTACAACCACTGTACTCAGCAAGCCACACCGGAAAATGCACTTAATGCAAGGGAGTACAAGGATTCATATATAGGGATATTTTGCATAAAACCAGTATTTCGAAACATTTAAATATTTCAAGGCATTTTTAAACCAATACGAACCTATCTCTAGTCAAAATTATCACCAAGCCGCGCACCGACGCGATTTTGCCTTATCCTAGGCCAACAGGTACTAACTCCAGTTATTTTAGTTTTAAACAGAATCAAATTCTAACTTGGGTACATTGCTCAGCTTGCCCATAACCGAGGGCACGGCTATTCGAATAGATTAAACTCTGATCAGAGGTGTACATCTTTACCCACCAGACATGTCTTCCTCACGTGTTGCAACGTGCCACATGCCACCACGGCATACGGACGAAAGCCATGACATAACCTGCCGCCTAGTATTGCCCTAAGCGAAAAAGACCAACATAGACTTCCCCCACCAGGTGCCCTAGGTCGAGCAGACAATCTATGCCCCCGGGCGTACTGCCAGAGACGTCAACCCCACCAAGGGCTTCATTCATCCCTATCCGTGTCTTTTTGCTCATGGCCATCGTAGACGACAAGTTAAGCCTTACCCATTAGACAAGTGGTAGTACGGAATATGCCTTGCAACAGAGGCCCGAAGACCAGTCCTTATATCGGCCGAGGTGCGACTAGCAAAACCATACACCTCGAGCCCAGCCGAAAACAAGTTTGGGAATTTTGAAAGGGGAGTCCAACATGTCCAGACTACCAAGCCTTTAATCCAATTAATCAAGAACATAGTGTTATTCCCAAAGTCTAGGGATTATAAAACAACTAAATGTTTCTATTGAAGTAAGGCTAAGCATAATCCTGAAATATCTAGTAAGCACCACATATAGAGTTCTTACTAGCTGGTTTTTTGTTACCTAGGGTTGTCAAAGGTAAATACACAATAACCAATAATAAGGCTATAACAAGGATTGTAGGAAAGCCTAAATAAAACAGTTATAACGTGGTAAATTTAATAAAGCGAATGCAATAATTTAAATTAAAATACTTTTCACAAACTGGGATTCAATATGCTCAAGGAGAGCGTGACTTGCCTTGCTCAGGGAAAAGGGGAGGCTTCTGAAGCTTCAGCGGTGAACTCGAACTGCACCACGGGAACTCCGGAACGACAGCCACTACACGAACAAACAAAACAAAGCTACAACGCTAAGAAAGAAACAACAACAGTACATAAAAACAACAGATACGGGTTCTTTAAGTTACAACAAAAACTAAACAATTTGAACGGGTCAATTTGGAGCTCGTATGGCCGAGAAACGACCATCCGAAATTTAGGTGCAATTAAAATGGATATTTCTGAGTTGTTTAATTATTATTATACCATTAAATTATGTTTAATGTAACATCGCTCGCGGAAAGAAAGGATCGAGCGACCGGTAGCCGGGACCCACAGGTCAGACGGCTAGTTCACCGTGGATCGGGTTCACAGAGACGATCCACGAGAAGGACGGAATGAGACCATACGTGTCAACCGAAACAAGTGGCCGACAAGCGGGCCTCACGGAAATGCCACGTGGGTTGCACACGTGGGCAAGCATGAGGCGGCCAAATGGGCACACGAACCCGACCACCACACGTGCACGCGAAGACTGCACGAACAACCGTCGACACCGGTGAACGAGACCGGGGCCGACAATAGCACGACGGGCACGAGGGCCACAACACGAGGGCTACACGGGAAGGATGAGGACGGGGCAGCAAGGAGAGGGGTCCTTACCACAACGCGACGACGGCGACTACCAACGACGAACAGAGGAGACGGCCGACGACGAACGGAGCGACGACAAGGAGGACGGCTTCGGCGGTGACCCTTGAACGAAGGCGAGGATGACCTTGACGACACGGTGCCGAGGACGAAGGCGACGACGAGGGCAGCAGCAACGACTCGGGGACGACGAAGACGAACGGGCAGCACTCGATGAACTTCGGGCTTGGCGAAGAGGCAGATGACGACGGCACGAACGACCTTGATGACGCGGACGGCTTCGGCTTGACGAAGGGAGCGCCGACGGCTAGCACGACGACCGGTAGCCGGTGGCAGCGATGGCGCAGCGGGACGACACTCCGGCAAGGAGGGAGGGGCTGCCGAAGGACAAGGACGACGTCGACAATTGGAGACGGCGCAGCGGCTGCGCTACCATGGGTTGCCGGCATCCACGGTGCTCCAGCTGACCTCGGACCAAACGAAGGCGAGGCCGGGAGAGAAGGGAGCAGTGGCAATGTCGCTGGAGGCGATGGCACGGTCGACGCTGCTCCGGCGAATGGGGAGGGCAGCCGAAGTTGGCCGGCGCGGTGGAGAGAGGAAGCCGCAAGGGGAGACGAAGAGAGAGCAACAAGGGCTCAGGAAATGCAAAGGAGAGGGACGGGAGGAGGTTGCCGCGCCATTTATAGGCCGGAGGAGAGGAGGGGACAGCCGAGGAGACAAGGGGATGGCCGGGGAAAGGAGGGGACAGCTGGGGAGGTCACTGGCCGGCCATCCATGGCAACCATGCAAGGAGGATTAAATTCAGCGAATTAAGGATGAATTGGAAGGGGAAAAGGTGGGGGAATTGATGAGGGAGAGGAGAGGAACCCATTTTTGCACTTTAATTGGGGAGGAATCAACCGGGAAGGGAGATCAAGTGGAGGGGCGGCGCTTCTGTTCATGGAGAGAGAGGACCAGGCGCTCTGGCTCGGCTGGAGGAGGAAGACAGCGATGTCTTCCCTCTTGGGCTGGCTGGGCTGCGCGAGGAGGAGGGCAGGCCGGTGGGGGGCGGCTAGGCCAAGGGAAGGGAGGGGACTTTGGGCCTAGGGGGAAAAAAATGGCCCAAGAGGGAGGGAGAGAGGGAGGAGGAAAAGGAGACTTTGGCGGCAGGCCGAGGGAGAGGAGGAGGACTTTGGGCCGAAAGTGGCCCAAAGAGAGGGGGAGAATTATTTTTAGGTTTTCCATTTAATTAAGTCTGAAATTGGTTATTGTTGCATTAAAATTATTTCTTGTGCTCTGAAAATTCACGTAAAAATTGACGGACCAATTTAGGGCATGGAGAATTTAGGAAAAATACTCCAAGCCACTTTCGAATTTTTCTTGCTCGTATTTTACTGTTTTGCCATTTTCTTTTTGAATTTTAATTATTTCTATTATTCCTTTTAGAAAATGATTTTTAACTCGGGATGAATTTATCAGGACGTGACAGATATCAAGGAATATTTAACTTCCCCTCCAGTTTTATCAGACCCTGCCGATATGCGGAGTGGGTTTCTAACATAGTTCCAGTGTTAAAAGAAAAACGACAAGCTTAGGGTGTGTATCGATTTCAGAGACTTGAATAAAGCAACGCCAAAAGATGAGTACCCTATGCCGTTGGCCGATCTGCTGGTAGATGCCGCGTCTGGACACAAGATTATCAGTTTCATGGATGGGAACGCAGGCTACAACCAGATTTTCATGGCCGAGGAAGATATTCACAAGACAGCCTTCAGGTGCCCGGGGGCAATCGGCCTATACGAGTGGGTTGTCATGACCTTCGGCTTGAAAAATGCTGGAGCTACTTATTAGAGAGCCATGAATTATATTTTTCATGATCTTATCGGCTCACTGATTGAGGTTTACATCGACGACGTCGTCGTGAAGTCCAAAGAGTACGATCTGCACTTGGTCGATTTACGCAAGGTACTAGAAAGAGCAAGGAAATATGGTCTAAAGATGAACCCTAACAAATGTGCCTTTAGCGTATCGGCCAGTCAGTTTTTAGGTTTCTTGGTCCATGAAAGAGGAATTGAGATTACACAGAAGAACATTGATGCTATAAGAAATATCAAGCCTCCAACCAACAAGACCAAGTTATAATCTTTGTTAGGGAAGATCAACTTTGTACGGCGCTTTATATCAAACCTATCGGGCAGGATAGAGCCATTCACTCCATTGTTAAAGATAAAGGACGATCAAGAGTTTGTATGGGGTGATAAGCAACAAAAAGCACTGGACAATATCAAGGAATATTAAACTTCCCCTCCGGTTTTAATCCCTCCGCAGAAAGCGGTTCCATTCAGGCTGTACTTATCGGCCGATGAGAAATCCATTGGCTCAGTTCTGGTTCAAGACATTGACGGCAAAGAAAGAGCTATTTTTTATCTCAGTAGGAGGTTGTTAGATGCTAAAACAAGGTACACGCCGGTGGAGAGACTATGTCTATGTTTATATTTTTCATGTACTAAGTTGAGGCATTATTTATTTTCCAATGAGTGCATTGTGGTAAGTAAGGCCGATGTAATGAAGTACATGCTATCGGCCCCCGTTTTAAAAGGGAGAATTGGGAAGTGGATTTTTGTCTTAACAGAGTTTGACCTCAGATATGAATCGGCCAAAGCAATTAAAGGACAAGCCCTGGCCGATTTCATTGTCCAACACAGAGACGATTCAATTGCATATGCAAACATTGTGCCGTGGACACTGTATTTTGATGGATCCATTTGCAGGCATGGATGCGGTATCGGCCTGGTCATAATATCCCCTCGGGGGGCAAGCTTCGAGTTCGCTTTTACTATCAAGCCTTATTATACTAACAATCAAGCAGAGTATGGAGCGGTGCTTAAAGGTTTGCAGTTATTACAAGAGGTCAAGGCCGATTCCGTAGAGATCATTGGTGATTCACAGCTGGTAATCAATCAACTTTTCGGGGAGTATGAATGCAAGAATGATATTCTTAGAGTTTACAATGAGGAGTGCAAGGAGTTGCTACAGGTTTTCAGGATTGTGACGATGAGGCATATACCCAGGAAGCAGAATTTCGAGGCCAATGATTTAGCTCAGGGGGCATCAGGATACAGGCCGATGGCCAAAGATGTTCCAATTCAGATTGCTGCCGTGGATGCCGACGACTGGAGGTTTGCTATCATTGATTATTTGAAAAACCCTTCTCAATCGGCGTCGCGACAGATGAAATACAAAGTCTTGCATTATGTCTTGTTAGATGATGACCTATACTACAGGACGATTGATGGTGTCTTGCTCAAGTGCTTAGGTCTAGAGGAGGCCAAAATTGTTATGAGCGAGGTACATGAAGGGATTTGTGGAACCCATCAATCGGCCCATAAAATGAGATGGCTTTTGAAGCGTGCTGGATATTTCTGGCCGACAATGCTAGAGGATTGTTTCAAATATTATAAAGGATGTCAAGATTGCTAGAAATTTGGAGCAATCCAGAGAGCACCGGCATCGGCTATGCATCCAATCATAAAGCCGTGGCCGTTTCGAGGATGGGGTATAGATATAATCGGTCAGATTAATCTACCATCGAGCGAAGGCCACAAGTATATTTTAGTGGCTACAGACTATTTCACAAAGTGGGTTGAGGCCATCCCTCTTAAGAAGGTTGATTCCAAGGATGCAATTCAGTTTGTCAAGGAACATATTATATATCGGTTTGGGTTACCCCAAACATTGACTACAAATCAGAGATCAATTTTCGTGTCCGATGAGTTTGTGCAGTTTGCCGACAGCATGGGCATCAAGCTACTAAATTCTTCTCCATATTATGCACAAGCTAATGGGCAGGTAGAAGCTTCTAATAAGACTTCAATTAAGTTGATCAAGAGAAAAATTGACGAACAGCCGAGACGGTGGCATACCACGTTGGCCGATTCCCTTTGGGCGTATCGGATGGCTTGTCATGGTGCAATTCAAGTGCCACTTTATCAGCTGGTTTATGGACATGAAGCTGTACTGCCATGGGAGACCAACATCGGCTCAAGAAGGATTGCTTTGCAAGACGACTTAACAGCCGACGAGTATCATAATCTTATGGTTGATGAGTTACATGATTTGGCGCACGTCCGATTGCGGGCTTTGGAGAAAATAAAGCGAGATAAAGATCGAGTTGCTCATCATTATAATAAGAAAGTTGTCGCCAAGTCATTTGAGGAAGGGGATCTTGTTTGGAAATTAATAATGCCGATTGGTTCCAGAGATAATAAATTCGGCAAGTGGTCACCTAATTGGGAAGGTCCTTTTCAGATTCATCGATGTGTTCCCCATAATGCTTATCTGCTCAAAGGATTAGATGGAGAAATTTATGGAAGAGCCCTTAACGGCAAATACTTAAAGAAATATCATCCCAGCGTCTGGATCGATTCATGATCGGCTTGCTAGCCGATTTATGATAATAGCCGATGTGGTATACATCGTCTTTAGATGGCCGATATGCATTATCGCCCTTAGTTCAAATTTTACAACATGAGCCCTCATCTTCCAAAATTTGGGGGGCATATATATATACAAGCGCGACATTTTTCAAGATTTTTCATCAAGATTCTTCAAGTTTGTCAGATTGATCTAGGTTTATGGACTTCAAAAATTTTTTCAAAAAATTTTTTCAAGCTCAAACTTCTTCAGATTTATTCAGATCAAATTTGGTTGATTGGCCGATGAGATTTATGATAATCAAAGCAAGAGGTTATCTGTTTACAAGAAGGACACAACAAATATTACATCACCCTATAAAGTTTTCAATAGCTGCAATGGCTTTACGACGGATTTGGTCAATGTCTTCTATTACTTGGGCGTCATCGGCCGTCGACCCTGGGATTGGCTTCAGAGATTTGCTCAAGGTTGCAAGGTGCTTGGCCAATGCCTTCAGCTTCGCTGTTTGGTCTTCTATGGCCTTGGGTGATGCAACTATTCCGGCTTCAACTTCTTGGATTTCTTTGCGGGTAGCTTCTAGCTTTAGTACCAAATCTGCTTCGAGACGGCGGAGTTCTTCAAGCCTATTGTTTAGGATAATCGGCTCAACAGCCAGCTCATCTAATCTAGTCTTGTCAGAATTGACTTGAGCTTTGCTGGCAGTTAAGGCCGATTCCAAGCTTTCACGTTCCCGCCTCTCTGCGATTCTTTCTTTCGCCTTGTGGAGCTTGAATCGGTATTGTTCCAAGAAGATGGCCGGTGTCAGGTTCTCCATCAGGTCTTCAGGCAGTTGGTCTTGAATTTCTTGTACCCTGATCCTGATGGGAGTGCAATCCTCCACCAAGAATTCCAGCGATGATTCCAGCTGATTGGCGATGTCGGACAGCCGGTTCTTCAGTTCGTCAGAGATCGACGCCTTGGTTGTGACGGATGGCTCTTTGTCCTCGTCATCAAGGAATTGGCCGATATCAAAAGTAAACATATCGGCTAAGTTCTGTAAATATCAACATAAGGCATGGTCAGCCTAGTCAGACAAGAAATCGGCAAAGGAATCAAAGTGACCTGGTTTACCTGTGATAGGGCGTCGGTTGTGCTTGCATCGGCCTTCTTTTGTTGTCTTGAGACGGTGGGCGAGGGGGTTGGCCGATGTGGTGCAGGTGATGGAGCTCGCGGCTGAAGAAAGGCAGGAAAGAGGTAATCAAATCTATGCTACTAGAGGAATAATATAAAGATTAACTCTTACCGAAGCAATCGGAGAGGGTGGTGGAGAAGGAGATGGTATTCTCAATCGGGCCTTGGCTCGTTCGCGCCTTTGCAAGGTTGCCTTCTTAGTCCTGGGCGGCGGGACCGATTGAGTTCGTTCCTTCAACAAAGACGATGCAAGAACCTGCAAGGGATCGAGATGTAACGTACCAACAGAAGGAGATTGCATAAATTCAAGAAAGGAAATGGCTTACCTTGCGGATTGCATGCCTGGTTTTCCTTGGTTGGGCGGTGTCGGCTTGGTCATCGGCCGGTGGGATTGCGGTGGTCTTGGCCGAAGGTTCCTTAGTAGTCTCGGCCGATGGATTTTCTTCTTCAGGCACATCGGCGGCAGCTGCATCGACCTCTTCCTCCATTACTTGGTCATCCAGAAACTCTTCTACAGAGGGATCTAATCGGACAGGATCGGCCTGGTCGGCAACCTTGGACTTTTTCACAGGTTTTTGGGGTTTGTCCCTTGCCGGCGCCTTCCTTTTGGTGGTTTCTTTAGCTATCGGCCCTTGGAGCAGCGATGAGACCTTTGGGGCAGTAAGGCCGATAGCCGATTCCAGAACAGAATTGCCCAATGGAGCCAGGACCATTGCATATGATATCTTCTGTCCACTATTGCTCATGAATGGGATCGGGCCGTCAGGGACTTGAGGGCTGATATCCTGGATAAGCTCTGTTAGATGAAATCTGGCCGATTGGTGAAAGATATGAGCAGCCCATTCTTGCCACCATGCTTGGAAGCTAATGTGGATGAAGATGCTCAGATGCAATCGGTCACAGTCACCCAGGTTTGGGATTTCAATCTCCAGTGCTTTACTCATGATCAGCGCTGATGAGACCGTGCCCCTGCTCTCTAGGAGTTTATGGATGTATAAGTTGATGGGGAGTTGTCCAAGCCTGCACTGTCTAGCAGCCACCATGGGATTGTAGAATTCATAGGACAGGCTGGTGCTTCTTCCTTGGAATATGCCTACTGGGAGTAGGCGTGGGGTGATGCCGATCATAAACGATTCCCGTGACTCCATGTCATCATTCACCAGGTCCAAATGGAGATCGTCAGGGAGTTCAAAATCCTGGTCTGAGGTGTAGATGAACATGTCCATCTTAATTGATGGGGGGCCGGTGTAGAATCGGATGAACCATGTGGATATGTCTTCGGCCGATTGATCTGCTCCAGGATAGACAGAGGCCGCTTCTCCAAAAGACATGCACCTTCTGGTTCTGGGATCTTCGTGATCGGCGTACTTCGATGGGAAGCAGGAGTCCGATAATGGAGGCCGATCGACTATGGTGTTGGTATGGATAGTTAACCAAAGTTGGATAAACCACCATGGTCCTCCATACGCCACAGTTTGCTTCAGCATCAGATCTTGAGTGGCAGTATGAAGTAGCCGATAGACAGCTCCTAGGAGATATCGGTCAAGGGGGATTTGTTTTTTATCAGCCAGAGCTTGAGCCAAGTGTTGGCAATTTAGAGTAGGGCCGCAGGTTGATCCACAAAAGACAAATCTTTCCAACCATAGCGTCAGGAAGGCCACGTGTTCCCTCTCTAAGACTGATCCTTGTTCCATATGCTCAGAAATGTACCCAGACCAGCCTCCAATCTTCTTGGTTTTCAACTTATGGCTGCTGTTTGTTAAGAGACTGAAGGGGTTGATCTCAGATTGGATGTCTAGTCCTGTCAGCAGCTTGACGTCAATCAGCGTTGGGGTCATCGGACCTTGTCGGAATAGGAAAGCGTTCAAGGTGCTAGACCAGAAATAGGTGGCCGCTGACATAAGTGGTTCATTTTTCTTGGTATCTGCCAGGGACAAAGTGATGCATTGGCCGATTCCTATTTCATCCCAGTGAACCTGCTTGGTTGCAGCAATCCACTTGTGCCAGGTTCTATACCCATTGAGCTTTGACGGCCAGAATCTGAAGGTGTGTTTCCATGAAGAAACAGTGGGCTTGTCTTGTTTGAAAGGGATTCTGTTTGTCTCAGCGTTTATCAGCTAGGTTGGGTCACAATTGCCCATGGGGCCTAGAAGGAACCGGTATGATTTGTCGTTGGTGGGAATCAAGATTTGGTTTTTGAAGACCTATGACATGAGAACAACGATGAAGAGTAAGAGTCGGGGGGCAAGAGCGGGAACCCTAGTTTGAAGAACTCGGCGAGAAAATGAAAATGTGAAGGGATTGACTTACCACAGGGATCTCGGAGGCGTAGAACGGAGCGAAAGCCATTGGTGCTGTCGAAGAGGTCGCTGTTGAAGGGGTTGATGCCGATGGGACGCTGAGGCGTCGCTGGAGTTGAAGAGCGCGAGTGGTTAACAAATCGGCAGCGGAAGACTACGAATCTGGATCTGCGCGGTTTTTAGACAAACCCTAGCGAAGAAGTCGATGGGTTCCTCGGAGTTAATTTCGCCACATTATATAATGAAGTGGAATTGGAGGGCATGTGTTAACAGCAGATTTTCGTAATCGGCCCGGAGAGGGAAGAGGAAACCGACGCGGAGACAAGGGCCGAATTGGAGTTGGACCAAGTCTCGTATCGGACTCGGTAAGCGTATCGGACTGGGAGAGGCACTACCAGAAAGAGCGTATCAGCCGATACGGATTCAATATAGTCATCAGCCGATAGAGGCTGGAAGTTGACAGAGTCAGCGTGGGCTTGGTTTGGGTTCAGGATAAGCTTCAAGGAAGTTGCCAAATAGAGATAAGGCTCGGTTTTAGGCAATTGTATCTTATAAATCAAGTAGGTTTAGATCTAATCTTTGGCAAGAGTCTGCCGCAAAGACTTGTTTGTTAGTTAGAGATAAGATCGTGTTCTACAAGGACCATGTTGTAATCTCGGGTATAAATATCCCGGTAGTATGTACATAGAAACTCTCTCAACAATACAACACAAAAATCAATCTACTTTCGGTGCATCGCCAACCCTCGCCAGAGGTTAATCTCGATGAGTTCTTGCTTCCCCAGAGCAGAGGTAAGAACTCGTGCCCGACGATCTACATCGTCGGGGCTAGCGTGCCGCTGTAGGCACGTTAAGCCTCGATGATGTGATCGTCGTTTATCATGTTTGGAATGATCTTGACAAGTATCCTAATTATGCGTTGCCAGCGATTTACTCGTTTTAGGGTTTGTTGCCGACGACGGTTTAATTACTATGCTTAGTTAGATCTTTCAATGCATCTACCATCCCCAAAAGCAATCGGCGACTTGATCTTCTTTGTGTTAAGTCTCAATTCACACTTTGAGTTGCTATCGACCTTAGTCCTGTTTTGAGATTTAACTCGAAGCCTGTTTTCGGTTGTAATTAAGGATAGTACTGGGGTTTCAGCCAGTCTTACCTGATACATATGATTATCCTAAGGTTTTTATGTGTGTCTGCCATCTACATGAATGGATTGATGAATATAAATGTATTTGTTACAGATTACTCTTTAGGGTTTATCTGTGATCAGTATGTTTATATTGGTTGATTAGTTCATATAGATTCACATTAGAGTATTAGTTAGTGTAGTTATCTTTATTATCCCTTATCGGCCGATGCCATTAATTGACATTAGTATGTTGATGAAGGCCGATAAGATTAGATTCATGCTTTAATCTCGCTTTATCACGAGTAAGCCGATATAGCTTTGCCCTATCGGCTGGGCCACGACAATGCGACATCGGCCTATCGACCGATCGGTCATTGTTTTCTAACATGGTTTACTTGTTTATCTTGTTGATTGCAGATCAAATCAACTAGCACGCCCTACATGCACCTAGGCAAGCCTTTGGACCTGCACTAGAGTAAAGCAAACCTCCCAGGCCGCCGTGGAAATGTGGAACCCGTTTGGTTGTAAGGCGGGTCAAAATTCTACGCCAACAGCTGCATATCCCTTCAAGAACCTATCAATCAAGGTATGCTCATAGTTTGCACATACTGCTTTGTAGCTTACCAAAAGTGGTGCATATGTTACTAACTAACCCCGTTTCTCATGAAGGTGGCGTAAGGCATGACCATACAAGTGGAGTAAGACCAGAGGTGCCACTGTATGGCCGATTCCACCTCGGTATTCAAAGGTCGAGGTGGAGCAGGTCTGCCCAGGCTTTGATGATCTCGAGCTAGACATCCCAAAGGAGATGGAGAGACGAAACTAGAAGAGACATCCCACGCCATCATACTATGGAGCAAGCGCTACATTGTGCTTTCCGGGCGAGCAGTGGTGTCCGTTCTAACATCTCCACCATCGCAGCCTGATCCTCGGTCTCCACCGTCTTCTCCGTCTCCTTTGCAACCTCGGTCTGCACCGTCTCCTTCATCTCCACCGCTGCAACCAGCTGCACCTAGTTGACAACGGTCTTGCCCACCTCCTCCCGCGCTGTCAACTTATACAAAAACGAAGAAGCCAAGTCTTGACGAGCCAATGAAATCCGCTGCCAAGAAAAGAACGTATGATTTGACTGACGAGGAGACTGACAAGGAAGTGGAAAGGCAGGTGAAGGAGCACTTCAAGTGGTGAAGTCTAAAGAAGAAGGCTCCAATAGACCCCACTACGAAGGCATTTTTTTAGAAGATGAGTGAAACAACGAGAGCTCTCGTAGTATTGGACTACGACCGCTCAATACGCAAGTCTTATCAGAAGATTAAAAGAAAGTCAATGGTTGTCCCCCAACTCAGAATGCAAGCAAAACAAGCGGTTGACCCAATGTCACCAGAAGATGAGATCAATCTATAACAATTTATGGCAGATACAAATCTTACGAAGGAGCAACTGTTGGGGATAGCCCCTATCAAGAAAGCATCAATAGATGATCTTCGTCACCCATTTAACCTCAGCGAACCACTTGTCAAGCCAGAGCTGGTAAAGAACCTGTCTACACAGATGTACTGAACCTGTCTACACAAATGTGCCGATTCCATCAATGGTACATGGAACAATCAGCCAATGACAGGGTTATGTTCACTGCGAGGGTTAAAGATGAAGATTACTTTCGTGAGGTGTGCGATATGTGGATAAACTTCAAAGATGTCCACGACGTATACAATCAAGACGCCCTTGACATCTCTCTTGTTAGTTGCTGGGTTCTGTAAGTGTCGTTTAATTTTATTTCGTTCCATAGTCCATCGTATGTAACATCAAAGATTTACCGTGTGCGGGTACCTCACATCTTTCTTTTGCATTGTAGAATGGAGATTTAAAATTGCCATAGGCAGGGATATTTCAGGGTTGGTTTCATGGACCCTGTTATAATTAACGAGAAGACTGTAGATAACTTTCTAGGTGAAACAGGGGAGAATATTTACAAATTCCTAGTGCAGCAATATTATAAGACCTTCATACTCTTGCCCTACAACACAAAGTGAGTTTTTACCACCTTTTGTATCAATTTTCTTCTTGTATTCATACAATCATATGTATATCATTTCACGCAATTTACAGATTCCATTGGGTTCTCCTTATCATAGACAGTTCTAGTAGCATGATCCATATCCTGGACTCTATTCGGAAACCAAGGGCAACTTTCAACACAATCTTTGACATGCCTAACAGGTAATGTCATCTATTTCATTGTTATTATAATTGCTGCTACCGCTACTGTGTGAATCAAAGCATCATTAATTATAGTTTGCAATTGTAGGTGGTGGGCATAGTTCCGTACAAACGTTTGTGGTGAATTCAAGGAAGAACTGGCCCTGAGGATGGACCTTCCGGTACGTACATGGTACATAATTATATATCTCATTTATTCTATAATAGAAATATTTCATAAGTTCGTTTCTCCTATTTACGATAGGAACAGGGGGCCAACTTGTGTGGCTACTATTGTCGTTAATTTATTCACTAAATATCATACATCATTAACACTGATAAGGATGACGAAGTACATAAACATCATTCATACATTATTTGCACTCTTCTCATTGATTTAATATATTCATATCTCATTTTTTAAAACGATAGATTATTTGGATGAAGGACGAACTCCCCCGATGGATTACATAAAGGTTGTTCAAGAACAACTCATGAGATTTATTATGGACGAGATTGTTAATCCGTCGGGAGAATTCACTACAACGGTACCCCTCATCTGTGTCGGGCTGCAACCCACATCTGTGTCGGGTATGACGCCCGACACAGCGCAAAGGTCAGTGATGTGAGGAATCATCTCAAACGGGCATAAGTCCATCACGGATGAATCTATCTCAATCGGGCCTCAACTAATGCCCGTCACCGATAGCTTTGACCGAGACGACCAGTCAAACTATAGCCCGTCACGGATGACTATCTCAATCGGGCTACAACTAGCGCCCGTCACGGATGACACTCATCTCAATCGGGCCTAAACTATAGCCCGTCACAGATGACCCTTATCTGTGACGGGCTATAGTTTAGGCCCGTCACAGATGAGTATAATCCCAAAAAAAATAAAATTTATTTTTTGGCTGGTCTCAGGCCTTTCTGTTAGCCATGTCATGCAATCCCGCCTCTCCCAGGTACTTCCTGGTCGGTCACCCATGCTGAAATTTCTACAAGCCAAGCATGCTTAACATCAAAGTTCTTTGGAAACCGGCTTCCGAAAAAAGTAGTTGTAACTTTTTGATATGAGTATTCTATTAATCCTATTAAGCCTTAGGCTATAATGTCACACACAACAAAATTCTTGGCAATCCAAACAACAAAATTGGATTGATAGAATTGTATAACTCATCGATATCTACAACTATTGTATTGGTCCTTTGTACAAATAAGTTCATTTGAACAATTCAAATTTTGAATTTTCAAAATTTGACAACTTCGAACAAAAATTGGGGTTAATAAATGATTTCAAATGGAAAAGTCACCAAAACCAAAGTTGTAGAACTCATCGAGGTGAAAATTTTTTATTTTGGTCATTTCTCCATCCGACTCTATTTGGACAATTTGAAATTTGAAATTCAAAGTTTGATAAATTCAAATAGAATTTTTTGTTAGTGAACGACTTCAACTGAAAAAGTCATCAACAACAAAGTTGTATAACTCATCAAGATCTATAACTTTTATTTTGGTCATTTTTCTATATAACATTTTTTGAACAGTTTGAATTTGAATTTGAAAATATGACAACTTCAAACAATATTTTTAAATACTAAATTATTTCAATTGAAAAAGTCATCAACAACAAAATTGTATAACTCATCAAGATCTAAAACTTTTATTTTGATCATTTCTTCATCCGACAAAGTGATAGTAACATTGTTCACAAAATTGACGTATCTCTTATCTGATTTTATAAACTATAACACATATATGTAAAATTTATGAACAATGTTACTAACACTTTGTCAGATGAAGAAATGACAAAAATAAAAGTTTTAGATCTTGATGAGTTATACAATTTTGTTGTTGATGACTTTTTCAATTGAAATCATTTATTATTTGAAAATGTTGTTTGAAGTTGTCATATTTTCAAATTCAAATTCAAACTGTTCAAAAAAATATTATATAGAAAAATGACCAAACTAAAAGTTATATATCTTGATAAGTTATACAACTTTATTGTTGATAATTTTTCCATTTGAAATCATTTACTACCCGTAAAATTATTTTGACTCATAAAATGAATTATTATACTGCAGTTAATTATTTTGCTATAGTTCAACTTACAAATATAAACATTTCATATGAAAAATGGAAAAAATACTCATCTGTGACGGGCTATAGTTTAGGCCCGTCACAGATAAGGGTCATCTGTGACGGGCTCAAGTTTAGGCCCGTCACAAGTTTAGGCCCGTCACAGATGACCCTTATCTGTGACGGGCTATAGTTTAGGCCCGTCACAAATAAGGGTCATCCGTGACGGGCTATAGTTTAGGCCCATCACAGATAAGGGTCATCCGTGACGGGCCTAGTTGTTATCTCAAACGGGCCTCAAATTGGTGCCCGTCACGGATGATGGTCATCTGTGACGGGCCCCAACTTGAGGCCCGTTTGAGATATGGAATGTTATCTCAATCGGGCCTTAAATTGGTGCCCGTCACGGATAGTGTCATCCGTGACGGGCCTAAGTTTTATGCCCATCTAACATGTCTGTGTGACCATATCTCAATCGGGCACTTTTTTGGCCCGATTGAGATGACTTCCTTGTGACGGCCCGCTAATTTTAGGCATGTTAGAGGCCGTCACAGATGAAAGGATCTGTACTAGTGATTCCACGACAATGGACAACTTTTTCCTCGACCCGAAACGTTGTCTTACTTCGTATATTTGTAATATATGACAGAACATTACAAATTGATTGTACATATATCAAAAATATGTATTTAATTTTCATTGTACATAAGTAATACCAGCAATTATATATACGTGATGCTATATACAAATATATTATATATATATATATATATATATATATATAAACAAACAGAAAGAAGTGAAAAAAAAAGCAAAAACCTCTTTAGTAGTGATGATGAGCTATCTTTACCAACCGATACTAAAGATTATTTTTTTAGTACTGGTTGGTTGACCTAGGACTAAAAATATCTTTTTTAGTCTCGAATTATATGTACCGGTTGCACAACTGAACTAAAAGAGATTGTCAACCGGTACTAATGTATCTTTCTCCGGCAGTGTGGAGAAGTATATACTTTTTAATTTTAGGATTTCGGATATACTAATGCTAGCTGGTTGGAGCACTTGCCCAATGACAACGTCTCATTTTTACAGTGTCAATTAGTAATTTATGGAACAGGTACATCTCAACTCATATACTAGTTTTTCCTCGGGAGGAGTACCATATCAATATGTACTATTTTTCAAGTTATTAAATTTGTTGGAGTAGTATATACTATTTTTCTAGTTATAAGTAGTAATATACCCTTTTTAGTTTTTATCTGTATATACTATACTATTTTTTAAGTTATTAAGTTTGTAGCAGTATATACTTTTTTAAGTTAGTAAGTAGTATATATTTTTTTAAAAGTTATTTAGTGGCAGTATATGTGCACGATTTTTAGTAGTTGTTTTGACACTGTAGCAGCACACACACTACTACAGCTGCATGCACGTTTGATGATCCAGAAGTGTCGGAATTTTCTCAAAATACGAAAAGGCAAGATATGTATTTCCAAAAGGAGAACAATCTAACTGACACAAAAGGAGAACTAGTCTGACTGACATGAGAATATGAACAAAAGAAGTGCTTCAATGAGCTGTTATAATTCAGACTCAGATTGAAGCATATGCTGATTTAAAAAGAATGTACGATCTAAATCAGAATACTAGCAGTATACGCTATTCAATTCATGCACATACCCGGCCCATTCTTAAAAAAAAGCAGGTAGAATACCTACGAGAATCACAAAGATCTGTTTCCCTGAGATTCTCAAACAAAAGCTACACAAAGATTAAGCTATCCAACGAGGCAAAGACAATTTCTGAACAAAGCCATTTTCCAATTGCGCAGTGATGTTACTCCGCCGTCCACCACCTGCATGCAACAAATAAATTAAGGGCTTAGTCATTTAACTAGTTAATTCATCGGAAATAATGCATCCCAGACCCCAAATCCACGCATCCAAAACCATAAATTCACAAGTTAACAGGAAAACGAAAGGAAACCCTAAAAACGGAAGAAAACGGTCGATCAGTAAGACGAATAATTGTTAGACAATACTGTTTATATATTTGGTTGAGTCTTATCTCCTTAAGCCTTTGTTCCCTATCCTCCCGATTCTGTTCCCTATCCTCTCAATTCTGTTGTTATAAGTCAGTTGAGTGGTTAGGACGAGCTTATATATGTAAACACTTCGTGGCTAATCCACTCTACGTTGAGTCATTCCGTCTCACATGGCCACCTCCCAAACCCTAAACCTCTTCCTCCCCGGCGCTCGACGCCATGTCGTCGCCACCCATCCCAGATGCTGCTAGCGCCGCGATCGACGAGGCTGTCAAGGCCGTTGCCGACGCGGTTCGCACTTCTTTTACACCCTCCGTCGACGTCGATGTCGATCCGGCTACTGCCGATGCTGTCGCCAACGTCACTGCCCAGCGCGCGTCCAAGGCGGCTCATGACGCTCTCTCCTCCGCCCTTGCATCATTCCTCTCTACCTCGTCCTCGTCCGAACCACCTGCAACCTCCGGTTCCGAGGCACCTCCGGTCTTCACTGTGCCGCCGTCCGCGCCAATCTCCTCGGTGTCATCTGGCGCAGCACCTCTTCCTCCCAACCTGGAGGCCATCTTCGCCGCAGCTCGCCTCGCTGCCGGATCGGCTCCATGCGGCTACTACGCCGATACGGCACCTCCCGCCGCCGGTCTCTCACCGGCTCTGCCCGGTTTCCCTGGCGACGTTCTGCCTGCGGTCGCCTCCCGTCCAGCCGCCCCCGTGCTCGACGCTGACGCCCGCGCCGCTCTTCATGCGCAAGCTGTCGGTGTTCTCCGCGTCAAGGCACTTGTTCCCGTGACCCTCGACGTCGCGGCCGCCAACTTCACCCGATGGCGCGGCCAAATACGCCCTAACGGATCACGTTCTCTCCGACGACTTCCATCCCGACCACGTCGATTGGCTCCAGATGGATTGCTTCGTCCTTGGATGGCTTTATGGCTTCATCTCTGCCGATCTCCTCCAGGAAGTCATGACCCATGCTGCCACCGCTCGTTCCGTCTGGCGTGCGCTCGAGCTGCAATTCTTGGGCTGTTGATTAACTTCAGCTGTGGCCCAATGCAAGCCGATTCTTTCGGAGTTCAACGGGAGGATGAATTAGTCTAGCAGGAGTTTGTTAGAGATGCAAATAAGGCGCGAATCAATTGATCGTGACCGGTTCTAGCGCTGGTTCTGGCGCGGGTGTGTGCGTGGAGTTCAGAGAAAAGCGGATCATGGGATGGCATGATTTTAGCCTCGGATTCCTTATTTTCGTGTTGAGTATAAATAGTTATTTTAGCTCAGTCGTTGTACTTGCAAGTTTTTACTTCAATTGAATGAAGAACCACCAGAAAATTGCCCCACGTTTCATTGATCTCACACAAAGTTCTGAAACTTCTTTCTCTGCTCTGTTCCGAAATCTGTATCTGTTCTTCGTTTGCTGTTGCTGTAATTTGCGTGCCGGACGTGTTCAGTTCGCACGCAAGGTGTTCGATCGAAGTTTTGGCTGGCGCTAACAAGTGGTATCAGAGCACTCAGGTTGAGGGCTGATCTGAGGCCATGGCTTTGATCCCGGATGTTAGTATATCAATGGTTACTCTCATTGAGAAGAGGATGGCACACGAGCTGGGGCAATTTTCTGGTTTTCTTCCATTTACAAACTCAAAGCCATACCAACCAAGGGGTTGGTGTTACATATATATAGGCTAGTGGGCAGCCAAGCATATGCTAATCAAAGATGCTAGATGCTAGTCTAAGATGTTAGTCATAGATGCTAGTCTAAGATGCTAGTCATAGATGCTAGTCTAAGATGCTAGTCTTAGATGCTAGTCTAAAAAGCAAAAAGGAGATGCTGTCCTAGAGCATCCCAAAAGCACACAAAGACTAAGATCAATCAGCACTAGACTTATTCCATGATTCTCCCCCTAAGTCTTGTGCGTCGTCTTGTGGGACAGTTGAACCATCCCGGTCCTGGAGCAAAGCTCAAGGAACTTGATCCTCCCAAGGGGCTTGGTGAGCAAGTCCGCAAGCTGGTCCTTGGTGTTGATGTAGCTCGCCTTGATGCTCCCTTCCTCCAAGCAGCTTCGGATGAAGTGGTACCTCACCCGAATGTGCTTGCTCCGTTCGTGGAAAACGGGGTTCTTCGCCAGGGCCAGAGCGGACTTGCTGTCCACCCTGAGCTCCACCGCTCCAGTGTCTCTGCCGAGGAGGTCACTGAGCAGTCGAGCAAGCCAGAGCGCCTGGGTCGAAGCGGCGGAGGCCGCCATGAACTCGGCCTCGCAGCTGGACAGGGCCACCACCTGCTGCTTGATCGACTGCCAGCTAACGAGGCACTCGCCGAGGAAGAAGAGAATCCCGCTCGTGCTCTTGCTGGTGTCGATGTCACCGGCGTGGTCGCTGTCGCTGTACCCGACGAAGTGTGCCTTGCCAGGACACCTCGGGTAGTAGAGACCATGGTCGAGAGTCCCCGCAACGTAGCGGATGATCCTCTTCACGGCCTGCTGGTGCTCCGTCGTCGGTCGCTGCATGAACCGACTGACGTAGCCGACGGAGAAGGCCAGGTCCGGCCGTGTGTGGGTGAGGTAGCGAAGGCTCCCCACAAGACGCCGGTACTGTGTAGCATCCACCTCCTCCGCCGTGCTGTCACGGCTCAGCTTCAGTCTCTCCTCCATCGGAGTGAGGGCTGGGTTGCAATCGGTGAGCCCAGCCAGCTCAACGACGCGCTTGGCGTAGGCGGTCTGTCGAAGCGTGATCCCGGAGTCATCCTGGTGCACCTCGATCCCCAGGTAGAAGGAGAGAGGCCCCAGGTCACTCATCTGGAAGGTGGCCTTCATCTCTTCCTTGAACGCCGCCACCTCCGCATCCTTGGTGCCGGTGATCACCAAGTCGTCGACGTAGACACCCACCAGCAGGGCATTTCCTCCATTGCCCCGCCGGTAGATGGCCGCCTCGTGCGGGCTTTGCTCGAAGCCCATCCCCTTGAGCGTGGAGTCCAACTTGGCGTTCCACGCCCTTGGTGCCTGCCGCAAGCCGTAGAGGGCCTTGTGCAGGCGGAGCACCTTGTCCTCCTTGCCGGTGATCACAAATCCCGGCGGCTGGTGCACGTAAACCTCCTCCTTCAAGTCGCCGTTCAGAAACGCCGACTTGACGTCCATGTGATGGACGCCCGAGCCTTCCTGAGCGGCCAGCGCAAGAAGGAGTCGCACGGACTCCATCCGTGCCACGGGAGCGAAGGCATCGTCGTAGTCGATCCCTTCCTGCTGCACGAAGCCGCGTGCCACCAAGCGAGCCTTGTGCTTGACAATGGCTCCGGCTTCATCCCTCTTCAGCTTGAACACCCACTTAAGGGTGATCGCGCGGTGATCACGAGGGAGGTCAGCAAGCTCCCAGGTGCGGTTCTCCTGAACCGCGTCCATCTCTGACTGCATCGCGGCACGCCATGCCGCGTGTTTCTCGGCCTCTGCGAAAGACCGAGGCTCACCGTCGTCGCACGCAAGGTGCAACTGTGCCTCCAGGTCGCGAGGCACCAGTCCCGGCACCGGCTGATCACCGAGAAGGTCCTCCATCGTATGGTACCGTAGCTGCTCGCCGTCGTGGTACGCGTCGATGCGCTCCCCGTCGTGGGAGAGCGGAGTAGCGAACTCCACCGGGCTGCGCTCAACACGAGCTGGTGTCGGAGTAGGCGTGCCCGGAGGAGTAGCTGTTGGTGCTGGAGCGCGTGGGACCGCCGGCTGTTGTGGTGTCGGCGAAGGGCTCGTCGCAGCCGAAGTCGTAGCTCGAGAGTGTGTCGCTGCCGGAGTCGGTGGAAGCTCGGGGACGGGGGTAGACACGCTCGGTGAAGAAGAGCTGCCTACTCCCCTAGCTCCCTCGAAGTAGACGTACTCGACAATGAAGTCGTCGTACGTCGAGGTCGAGCCATCGTCCACCGCCTTGTCCCATACCCACCCTCGCCCTTCGTCGAACACTACGTCGCGCGCCGTGCGCACACGCTGTGTCTCTGGGTCGAGGATGCGGTAGGCCTTCGAGCCCTCCGCGTAGCCGATGAACACCCCTGGGGTGCTCCTGTCGTCGAGCTTGCCGATGTGGCCAAGCTCCTTGGCGAACGCAAGGCAGCCGAAGACCCGTAGGTGGGAGACCACCGGCTTGCGCCCATGCCAAGCCTCGTACGGTGTCCTGCCATCGAGGGCCTTGGTAGGCGAGCGGTTGAGGATGTAGACGGCCGTCACCACCGCCTCTCCCCAGAAGGTGGCCGGCATCCCCCTCTGCTTGAGGAGGGCCCGAGCCATCCCCACAACCGTCTGGTTGCGCCGCTCGACGACGCCGTTCTGCTGCGGGCTGTACGGCGCAGTGTAGTGGCGCTGAATGCCCTCATCAGCGCAGTACGACGCGAATTCAGCCGCCGTGAATTCCTCGCCGTTGTCGGTGCGCAGCACGCGCAACTTGCGGCCACACTCCGCCTCCGCAGCAGCCTGCGCGCGCCTGATGGCGTCCGCAGCCTCTCCCTTGCTGCCGAGGACCATCACCCACATGTAGCGGGAGAGGTTGTCGACGAGCAGCAGGAAGTAACGTCGTCCTCCTGGTGTGGCCGGTGTCACTGGGCCACACAAGTCCCCGTGCACGAGCTCGAGCCGCTCCTTGGCTCGAAAGCTCGTCTGCTGAGGAAAGGGGAGCCGCCTCTGCTTTGTTAGGACGCAAACATCGCAGAGCTGCTCCACGTGGTCAAGGCATGGCAGGCCTCGCACCATCTCCTTGGCACTGAGCCGCTTCAGGGCCTTGAAGTGGAGGTGCCCAAAGCGCTCGTGCCACTGCCACGCCTCGTCGTCCCGACGAGCGGCGAGGCAAACTGGTTGTGCCACCTGCGTGCCGAGGATGTAGAGTCGATTAGTGCCTCTGGTTACCTTGGCAAGGAGGCGGCGACGGCGATCCCAGATTCTCATGACTCCGTGCTCGACCAGCACGCGAGAGCCGTTTTCATCCAGCTGTCCCACGCTGATGATAGAGTTCTTCAACGCAGGGATGTAGTAGACTCCGGTAAGCAGCCTGTGCTCACCGGACTCGGCGGAGAAGGTGACGGAGCCGACGCCCTTGATCTCCACGCCGGAGGCATCCCCAAACTTGACGGAGCCTCGGACGCTGGAGTCAAGCTCGGTGAAGAACTCCCGCCGACCAGTCATGTGATGGGTGGCACCGGTGTCGAGGTACCACCCATCAGCCTTGTCGTCGCTGGAGCTGTTGCCGAGGAAGGCGTGTACCTTCGGCTCGTCGAGGTGGAGGAAAGCTGTTGCGGCCGGTGCCGCTGGAGATAGCTCGATGCTTGCGTGTGCTAGGAGCAGAGCCGGCTCTTCCTCCTCCACCTGTGCAACATGGGCCTGGCCGCGACGTGGATGTCGACAGTCTTTGGCCCAATGGCCAAGCTTGCCACAGTTGCGGCAGGTGTCGTCTCGTGCCGACTTGTGGTTGCCGACGGCGCCGCCCTGGGCGCCTCTGCGAGCGCCACCCTCAGCGCGTCTTCGCGCCCACCGCAGCTGGACACCTCCGCGCGCCTTGTGTGGCTTGCGGCCGCCTGTCGAGGAAGAAGACTCCCCCTTCCTCCTGTCACCCTGAGAGGCCTCCCACTGCTCCCGAGTGAGATGGAGCTTCCCGCCAATGGTGATAGGCCCCGAGAGAGGTTGTGGCTCATCACCGTCGACGACCTTGAGGCGGCCTAACGCCTCCTCGATCGACATCGTGGAGAGGTCCAGCAGAGACTCGATCGAACGAGCGATCTGCCTGTACTTCTCTGGGACGCAGCGGAAGAGCTTCTCGACCGCTCTCTCCTCGTCATAGGTGTCGTCGCCGTACTGCACCATCTTCTGCAAAAGAGTGTTGAGACGAAGGGCAAAGTCATCAACATCCTCACCTGGCTTGAAGGCCAGGTTCTCCCAATCCTTGCGGAGTGCCTGCAGTGTGGACTTGCGAGCGCGATCGCTGCCGATGCGTGCCGCGGCGATGGCGTCCCAAGCCTCCTTGGCAGTCCGCTTCTGGGAAAGCGAGAACTGCATCTCGAGCGGGACTGCAGCTATGAGGGCATCCAGCGCCCGTCGATCCTCGTCGTAGTCGACGTCGCCGTACCGGACTGCCTCCCACATGTGCCGCACCTGGAGCCGTACCCTCATCACCGCGGCCCACTCGATGTAGTTGGTCTTGGTGAGGGTAGGCCACCCACCGCCGGAGCCGACTTACCTGACGATAGCCTGGACCCCGTGGTGTCGGCCTGGGGTGGGAGAGCGGCGCCGCCTGTGAGGGTCGCGCTCTCCGTCGTCCCAACCGCCGCGCCGGCGGTTGAACTCCAGCTCCGCCTCGAGCCGGGCGGCCCTCTCCCGCAGCCGCTGGATCTCCTCCAGCGCTGGGTCGACGTGAGGGCCGCGCCTGAGGTCGCGCTCGTCGTGTCCGTCAGGGGAAAAACCGGCGCGCGCACGCCCATCTGGGCTACCGCGACCGCGCCTCCCAGGGGGGCTACCTTCGCGCCTGCGCCTGGCCTGGTCGCCGTCGGCGGGCGCGCGGTGCCTTGGGTCACCGCCGCCGCCGTGGGGGTGGGCTTCTGCCCACCGCTCTGCCCGCTCCTGCGCCCTTCTTCTTGCCAGCTCCTCAGGCTCTCTGTCGGCGGTGATGTCGCCGGCGATGGAGCCGTTGATGCTGCTGCGCAAGGTCTCAACCTCTACCTCCGCCGCACGTGCCGCATCTTCCGCCGCTTCTGCTTCCGCCTCCGCCCTGGCTGCTGCCAACTCCGCTGCCGCCAGTCTGGCCGCCCTCGCTGCTGCTGCAGCGGTCTGAGCCGTTGCTCGCCTGCGCTCTTCTGCTGCGGCGAGCTCGGCGTCCTGCTGACGCCGAGTGCTCGAGGCGACGAACGCCGAGACCGAGCGTCGGACATGGCGCGCCTCCGGGAGGCTGCTGCGTGGAGAGGGGGAAAGAGAAGGGGAAAGAGGAGCAGCCGGTGTTGCTGCTGCAGCTGGCTGAGAGCTCAACCGAGCTTGGGAAGGGGTGGAACAGGAGATGTTTAGTCTACAGGAAAGTGTGGCTCTGATACCAGATGTTAGTATATCAATGGTTACTCTCATTGAGAAGAGGATGGCACACGAGCTGGGGCAATTTTCTGGTTTTCTTCCATTTACAAACTCAAAGCCATACCAACCAAGGGGTTGGTGTTACATATATATAGGCTAGTGGGCAGCCAAGCATATGCTAATCAAAGATGCTAGATGCTAGTCTAAGATGCTAGTCATAGATGCTAGTCTAAGATGCTAGTCATAGATGCTAGTCTAAGATGCTAGTCTTAGATGCTAGTCTAAAAAGCAAAAAGGAGATGCTAGCAAAAAGGAGATGCTGTCGTAGAGCATCCCAAAAGCACACAAAGACTAAGATCAATCAGCACTAGACTTATTCCATCACCGGCGACAGCGGATCCGGCGAGGGGAAGCTCAGGGAGTGCCTTCCTCTACCCACAACTCACGGCAACAAACTACACCAGCTGGGCGATTCGAGTTCAGGCGATGATGGAGGATCAAGGCGTGTGGGACGCCATTGAGCCGGCGGCCGAGGGGGCTGTCGATCCGAGGAGGGACAAGAAGATGAAATCACACCTGTTGCAGTCCTTGCCGGAAGATCTGCTGATGCAGGTGGCAAAGAAGCGAACTGCGAAGGAGGTGTGGGACTGCCTGAAGACAAGGTGTGTGGGCGCCGACCGCATCCGCGACGCACGTCTGCAGACCCTGAAAGGGGAATTTGGGGCGATGGTGATGGAACCGGGGGAAACCCTGGACCAGTATGCGGGTCGCATCACCACGATGAGCGTTCGTCACTCGGCGTTGGGCACGACGCTGGGTGATGCTGCAATGGTGAAGAAGCTGTTCGACACCGTGCCGGAGAAATTCATCAGCCTCTTCGCAGGTATTGAGCAGTTCTATAATGTTGATACAATGCCATTCGAGGAAGCAGTGGGCCGGCTCAAGAAGAAGGCTGCCGCCAGTGGGGTCACCGCCGACGGTTAGGTGCTTCTCACTCAGGCCGAGTGGGAGGCGTGTTTCAAAAAGGACGGCGGGGAATCCTCGTCACCTCAGAAGAGCAAGTCACCTGGTGAAGGGGCTGGTCGCGGCCAAGGGGGGCGCGGTCGCGGCAGAGGCCGTGGCGCAGGAGGACGCGACGGCCCGCCGCGCGGCAACTCCACCTTGTTGAAGATAAATATTTTTAAGCAAGGGAACAGAGGAGAGTATTCACAGGAGTGAAGCTAGTGTAATACTTTGGACAGCTTGTGTGCTTGTTGTAACTTGTATTCTTGACTCAAAGTGATGGAGATACATTAGTCATCCATACATATTACATGGCTGCCTATTTATAGGCTTGATAAACCAACATGCAGGAAACTTCAGGAAATAGCTAGAGGCTACTAGGACTTCTACATTGTTACACTGCATTGCTACTACTACTGCAAGTATGCATGTCCACATTTTTCTAGAAAGTTTAGAGAGCAAGAACTTGCTTCTTGACTCTTTGTGAGTAGTAGAGAGGGTTAGAGAGTAGGCTAATACCTTCTAGAAATAAAGGTTAGAGGGTAGGCTGGTAACTTCTAGAAATAAATTAACTCCAAGAAACTCCCCCTTAATTTATTTCCTGCAGACACCGATTAGCTCTCTGTTGCGGACAAATTTTTCTTTAGATAAGATCTTAGTAAAAATGTCTGCCAGTTGTTGATCTGTTCGGCAAAATTCCAATTTGACTTCCCGACGATCCACTGCTTCTCGGATATAATGATACTTGATAGCAATGTGTTTCGTCCGATCGTGGCTGATTGGATTTTCACTGATTGCAATTGCAGACTTATTGTCACAATAAATTATAGTAGGCTCATATTGCTTCTCGCCCAGATCTTTCATAATTCTTTTTAGCCATACAGCTTGAGAAACAGCTTTTGCAGCTGCTACGTACTCAGCTTCTGCCGAAGATAAAGCAACAATATTTTGTTTCTTTGTAGACCAGGAGCACATACCTGATCCAAGTGAGAAAGCATAGCCAGATGTGCTCTTCAAATCATCAAGACATCCAGCCCAGTCACTGTCCGTGTAGCCAATAAATTTTGATTCTTTAACTAGCTTATACCATATGCCATAATCTGCGGTCCCTTTGATATACCGCAAAACTATTTTCGCAGCAGTAAAATTGAATTGACTTGGGCTAGACATATACCTTGATAATAAACTTGCCGCAAACATAATATCTGGTCGTGCTGCGGTCAAATATAAAAGATTTCCAACCAAGCTTCTGTAAATTGTTGGATCTGCCTTATCAGTTCCATCTCTAGCCTTCTGCTTTTCATTTGGCAACAAGGGGGTTGTAACTGACTTGCAGTTATCCATTTTAAATTTCTTGAGAATATTTTCAGCATATTTTTTTTGTGATATAAATATTCCTTCAGTATTTTGATGCACTTCCATTCCCAGGAAGTAGTGCAACAAGCCTAGATCACTCATCTCATATGTATTCATCATGTCCCTTTTAAAGTCTTGCATCATCTTCTCACTATTGCCAGTATATATCAAATCATCAACATAGAGTGAGACGATTAGAATATTCGTACCTGTTTTCTTGACATATAGAGTAGGCTCACTTATGCTCTTGGCAAATCCTTTCTGAATAAAGTACTTGTCAATTTGACTGTACCACGCTCTAGGCGCTTGTTTTAATCCATATAATGCCTTCTTGAGTCTGAATACCTTGTTTTCTCCCCCTTGAACTGAAAACCCTTCAGGTTTTTCAACATAAATTTCTTCATCAAGATAGCCATTTAAGAAAGCCGATTTAACATCAAGCTGATAAATCTTCCACCTCTTTTGGGCTGCTAAAGAAATTATTGTACGAATTGTCTCTAGCCTGGCAACAGGAGCATATGTCTCGTAATAATCAATCCCAGGCTTTTGCTTAAAGCCTTTTGCCACAAGTCTTGCTTTATATTTCTGAACTGAGCCATCTGGATTTAATTTAGTCTTATCAACCCATTTAACTCCAATAACTTCTCTGTCTCTAGGACGATCAACCAACTCCCAGGTATTATTTTCCTCAATCATATAAATCTCATCTTCCATGGCCTTTATCCAATTATAATGTTTTTCTGCTTCTTGGAAACTTTGTGGCTCAGCAACAGAATAATTGCAAAATTCATGTTGTTCTGACCTCCTTATTTGAGAACTAGATTCTAATAAATCAACCATACTTCTTACCCGTCTTGGAGCTGATTCCGGTGTAGAAATTTGGTCTTGACTGCTCGGGCTTGAATCTGAACTGGAGCTTGAACTTGAACTTGATCTTGGATTTAATGACTGTGGACTTGGAGTATGATCTTCTACTTCATGATTGCCATGCATATGTGGTTGGCCAAGTGTGATGGTAGTGATTGGCAATAATGGAATACTAGAGGCTTCTGGAGATTTTCAATCCCAACTAGCATTTTCATCAAAAATCACATCTCTGCTGATAATAATTTTCTTTTTCTCCAAATTATAAAGTCTATATATCCTTTGATACCATCAGCATAGCCAACAAATATGCACCGATCACTTTTATTATCAAATTTTACTCTCTCTTGTGCTAGCACTTGAGCATAACAAATGCAACCAAATATTCTCATATGACTAATGATAGGCTTTTTACCATACCAAGCTTCAAAGGGTGTATGGTTTGGTACTGCCTTTGTAGGACTTCTATTTAAAATATAAACTATAGTATTAACTGCTTCAGCCCAGAAAGATTTAGGCATACCTTTGTCTTGGAGCATAGAGTTTGCCATGTCATTAATCGTCCGATTTTTCCTTTCTGCAACTCCATTTTGTTCAGCACTATAGCCTGCCGTTAACTGTCCTCGGATGCCAACATTTTCACAAAATTTCTCAAATTCTTTAGACATATATTCTCCTCCTTGATCGCTCCGCAATACTTTAATTTTTTGATTACTTTGATTTTCCACCATAGCCTTGAATTTTTTGAATGTCTCCAGGGCTACAGATTTTTCTTTTAGAAAATATACCCAGATCATTCTTGTATAATCATCAATAAATGTGATAAAGTACCAATTTTCTCCTTCTGACATTGTTGGCACTTTACCAACTATATCAGTATGCACTAGTTCCAATGGTGCACTTGCTCTCCAAGCTCCACTGTGTGGAAAAGAAGCCCGAATTTGTTTTCCAAATACACAACCTTCACATGGGTCAGACTTGGGAGTAATAAAAGGAAGGCCTTGAACCATATCTTTTGTCCTGAGTAGCTTCAATGCTCTGTAATTAAGATGACCCATTCTCTTGTGCCACAAATCAGAAATATCGACTTCACTTCTGAGAGCCATTTGATTTGGATGGTTCATCCTTAATAGAAAATTTCTGTTCTTCTCCATATTTATTTTGGCAACCAAACGATAATTTTTACGATCCAATATTTTGCAAGAAAAATCGTCAAAATAAACCGTGTACCCGTGTTCTAGAAGTTGCCCAATACTGAGCAAATTTTGCTTTAAATCGGGTACCAGCAAAAACATCCTTTATAAATTTTCGACCATCTGTTGTTTGAACAGCAACCGTACCTTTGCCTTCACTTTGTGCTATAGAGCCATTACCCATATGGATCTTTGCATGATACGATGAATCCATTTTTTGAAATAAATTTGAATCAGCAGCCATGTGGTTTGTGCAACCACTATCAATAACCCAAACATCATCCTTTTCTTCTTGAGCAGTATGGCAAGAGAAAACCATTTCTTCTGATTTTTCCTTTTCTTGTGAAAAATTAGCCTGATTAATTTCTCGAGTTCTACAATATTTTGCAATATGACCCTTTCTTTTGCACTTATTGCATGTCATTTTCTTCCAGCACATATTTGTAGTATGACTAGATTTTTGGCAAATGTCACACCATAAATTTGAACTGGACGTACCTTTTTCTCTTCTTTCTTGATTGTCTTCTTTCTGCATGTTTTGCCTGGAAAAACCATTTTTCTGAGAATAACCATGGTCTCGCATTGGAAATTCATTTTTCTGAAAATTCCTGCGAAACCTTGAGTTTTGAGGCCTGAAGCTCAACTTCAATTGAAATGCATTTTCAATAGAGCTCTCTTCACGTTGAAGCTTTCTTTCCTCATGAGATTGCAACGAGCTCATTAGTTGCTGAATTGTGAGAGTCGATAAGTCTTTTGACTCCTCAATAGCAGCAACAATGTACTCATATTTTTCAGGCAGACTGATTAAAATTTTCTCCACGACCTTTTGATCCTTAATATCTTCACCATAGAGGCGCATCTGATTAATGATCTCAATAACTCTTGTGAAATAATCTTTTACCTTCTCCGACTCCTTCATTTGTAAATTCTGAAATTGTCTTCTCAAAGTTTGAAGCTTCACTGCAAGTACCTTCTGAGATCCTTGAAACTCCTCCTTCAATTTGTCCCATGCTTCCTTCGATTTCTTGGCGCCAATAATACGCGGAAATAGACTTTCCGCAACTCCTTGTTGGATCGAGAACAAGGCCTTGGCGTCTGTCATCCGATCCTCTACCAAAGACTTCTTCTGTTCCGCCGTAAGAATGGTTTCCGCGGAATACTCCTCATAGCCATTCTCAACAATATCCCATAATCCTTGGGATAGCAGTAGCATCCGCATCTTGATCTCCATATATCATAATTTTCTCCTGCAAACACAGGAACCATAGACTGCGCCACTGTGGCGCCCGAATTTGAAGCCATACCTACAGCTTCAATTAACAATGCCGATACGCCGCGCTACTCCTTCACGCCCGACTCGAACCTAGGCGCTCTGATACCAGTTGTTGAAGCTAAATATTTTTAAGCAAGGGAACAGAGGAGAGTATTCACAGGAGTGAAGCTAGTGTAATACTTTGGACAGCTTGTGTGCTTGTTGTAACTTGTATTCTTGACTCAAAGTGATGGAGATACATTAGTCATCCATACATACTACATGGCTGCCTATTTATAGGCTTGATAAACCAACATGCAGGAAACTTCAGGAAATAGCTAAGAGGCTACTAGGACTTCTACATTGTTACACTGCATTGCTATTACTACTGCAAGTATGCATGTCCACATTTTTCTAGAAAATTTAGAGAGCAAGAACTTGCTTCTTGACTCTTTGTGAGTAGTAGAGAGGGTTAGAGAGTAGGCTAGTAACTTCTAGAAATAAAGGTTAGAGAGTAGGCTGGTAACTTCTAGAAATAAATTAACTCCAAGACACCTTTGGCTCTAGTGGCGGTGGCCGTGACAAGAGTCACATTAAGTGCTTCAATTGTGAGGAGTATGGGCACTACTCCAACAAATGCCCTCATCCGAAGAAGAAGAAGGGAGAGGCACATTTGGCGCAGACGGAGGATGCCGTGCCTGCACTGTTGCTCACGATGACGGAAAAAGAGCTGGTGCGCGCGTCGTGCGGGCTGGTTGTGCACGAGGATCGTGTGTGGCCGAAACTGTTTCTGGCAGATGCCGGGTCGCAAGCTGGTGATGTCTGGTATCTAGACAACGGCGCTAGCAACCATATGACGGGAGACCGAAGTAAATTCCAGGAATTGGATGAGTCCATCACCGGCAGCGTCAAGTTTGGTGATGCGTCATCTGTGCAGATCAAAGGGAAGGGCTCAATTCTCTTTGCATGCAGGAATGGTGATCAATGGCTGATGCAGGATGTGTATTACATTCCCAGTCTGCGTTGTAACATGGTGAGCCTTAGGCAACTCAAAGAGATGGGACATCGTGTGGTGATGGACGAAGATGCACTCGAGGTGTTCGACAAGCATCCCTGACGGCTGGTCATGAAGGTGAAGCGCACCGGCAACAGGTTGTATCGCATCGAGCTGAAGCTGGCGCGCCCCGTGTCCTTGCTGACTAGCCTTGATGACCCGGCATGGCTATGGCATGCCCGGCTAGGGCACGTGAATTTCCAGGCAATGAAGATGCTGGTGGACAGGGAGATGGCAGGGGGTGTTCCGGCGACCACTCACCCGAATCAACTATGCCAATCGTGCCTGGTGGCGAAGCAAATCAGGGCACCGTTCCCGGCGGCAGCGCAGTATAGGGCGGAGGAGCCGCTTGAATTACTGCACATGGATTTGTGTGGGCCAATCACTCCAAGCACAATGGCTGGTAATCGCTACTTCTTCCCAATTGTTGATGATTATACTTGGTGGATGTGGGTGTTCGTGCTCAGGGCAAAGGATCAAGCACTAGAGGCGTTCACAAAATTCAGGCCGCTGGCCGAGAACACGGCCGGCTGGCGTATCAAGACACTATGGTCCGATCGCGGTGGGGAATTCCTGTCGGCGAACTTTGCACGGCTGTGCAAGGAGGCGGGGATCCAGCGACATTTGACGGCGCCGTATTCGCCCCAACATAACGGGGTGGTAGAGAGGCGCAACCGCACAGTGAAGGCCATGGCGCATTCCCTGTTGAAGGGGATGTGTGTGCCGGGCAGGTTTTGGGGGGAGGTCGTGCACCACGTGGTGCATCTCCTTAACCGGCTCACGACGAAGGCAATGAGCGATCGCACTCCATTCGAGGCATGCATGGGGAAGAAGCCGTAGCTGGGACATCTTAGGGTGTTCGGCTGCACGGCACACGCGAAGAACACGTAGCCACACCTCAAGAAGCTGGACGACAGGAGTGCACCGTATGTGTATCTCGGCGTGGAGGAGTGCAGCAAAGCTCACCGCCTGCTCAACCCGCGTCGTGGGCGCATACATGTAAGTCGTGATGTCGTATTAGAAGAAAATGTGCCTTGGGAATGGACAGCAGCTGCAGGAGAGGAGCCGGCAGACTTTGAGGTGTAGGAGGAACCCGGGGAGCAGCTGCCGAGCCCGGCAACGTCGACAGGCGCGGTACCGATTTACCGGGCACCATCTCCCGGCAGGCGCGCCGGGAAGGAACCAGTGGTGGCGGCAGAAGGAGAATTGTCACCAGCAACCCCGGTGGCATCATCACAGACCCTACCTGGGAAGCCCACGCCCGGATCTCCATCAACACACTCTGCCGGGGTGGTGCCGTCGCCGGGTACTGGTGCGAGCACTGACAGCAATGACGGGCCAAGGCGGTACAGGTCGCTGGCGGATATCCTGCGCGAGGCCCCGCATGTGAATTTGGTGGAAGACGAATGCGACGGAGACGCACTCCTAGCTAAGTCGGAGGAATCATCATGCTACCGGGAAGCCGCTGGCCAACTGGCGTGGGAAGAAGCGATGCACAAGGAGATGGAGGCAATTGAGAAGAATAGAACATGGGAGCTAGCCACATTACCGGCCGGGCACCGGGCAATTGGGCTGAAATGGGTGTACAAGCTCAAGAAGAACACGGCTGGAGAGATAATCAAGCACAAGGCACGACTGGTTGCAAAAGGGTACGTGCAAAAACAGGGGATCGACTTCGAGGAAGTGTTTGCTCCGGTAGCAAGGCTTGACACCATTCGAGTTGTGCTCGTGGTAGCTGCTGATCGCCGGTGGCAGGTTCATCACCTTGATGTCAAATTGGCATTTCTCAATGGTGAACTTGCAGAAGAGGTGTATGTTGCGCAGGCAGAAGGGTTTGCTAGACCAGGAAAAGAGCATCTTGTGCTCAAGCTGCATAAGGCATTATATGGACTCCGGCAGGTGCCGCGAGCATGGAATATTCTCCTGGACAGAAGCTTGAGGGAGCTCGGTTTTGATCGGTGCAAACAGGAGCAGGCAGTGTACACCCGAGGCAGAGGCAGTAATGGTGTACTCATCGGCGTTTACGTTGATGATCTCATCATCACCGGAGAAAATCCCACCGAGTTGAAGATGTTCAAGGAACAAATGACGGGGGAGCTTGAGATGAGTGATCTCGGTTTGCTCACATATTATCTCGGGATAGAAGTCGATCAAGGCGAAGGTGGCACTACACTGAAGCAGTCTGCATATGCCAAGAAATTGCTGTCTCAATTTGGGATGATGGATTGTAGCTCAGTTTCAATTCCAATCGATCCAAGACCGCAACTGAGCAAGGATCCAGATGGTCACCTGGTGGATGCAACTAAGTATCGACGGATCATCGGTTGTCTTCAGTATTTGCTTCACACAAGGCTGGATTTGTCATATGATGTCGGGGTGGCAAGCAGGTTCATGGAGCGGCCAACTGTGATGCATTTCAAGGCTGTAAAGCAAATTCTCAGATATTTGAAGGGGACAGTCGATTGTGGTCTCGTGTACGCTGCGGGCACTGGGGCATTGGAGATTACAGGGTATACTGATAGTGACCTAGCTGGGGACTTGGATGATCAGCACAGCACCGGTGGAATGGCGTTTTACATCAATCAGAGTTTGGTGGCGTGGAGTTCGTAAAAGCAGAAGACAGTGGCACTATCGTCGTGTGAAGCTGAGTTCATGGCGGCGGCATGTCAAGCGCTCTGGTTAAGAGTGTTGCTAGCACAAGTGGCGGGAGTGGAGGAGAAAGCAGTGAAGCTATTCGTCGACAATAAGTCAGCAATTGCATTGATGAAAAACCCGGTGTTTCATGGGAAAAGTAAGCATATTGACACCCGCTATCATTTCATACAGGAATGTGTGGATGGCGGGCAGATTGTTGTGGAGTTCGTCCGGACTGAACAGTAGCGGGCGGATGCACTGACGAAAGGGTTGTCGGCGGCGAAGCTGGCGACGGCGAGGCACCTTCTTGGTGTTCGTTTACTCGGGCCATGACAGAACTAAGGGGGAGATTGTTGATTAACTTCAGCTGTGGCCCAATGCAAGCCGATTCTTTTGGAGTTCAACGGAAGGATGAATTAGTCTAGCAGGAGTTTGTTAGAGATGCAAATAAGGCACGAATCAGTTGATCGTGACCGGTTCTAGCGCTGGTTCTAGCGCGGGTGTGTGCGTGGAGTTCAGAGAAAAGCAGATCGTGGGATGGCATGATTTTAGCCTCGGATTCCTTATTTTCGTGTTGAGTATAAATAGTTGTTTTAGCTCAGTCGTTGTACTTGCAAGTTTTTACTTCAATTGAATGAAGAACCACCAAAAAATTGCCCCACGTTTGATTGATCTCACACAAAGTTCTGAAACTTCTTTCTCTGCTCTCTTCCGAAATCTGTATCTGTTCTTCGTTTGCTGTTGCTGTAATTTGCCGTGCCGGACGTGTGCAGTTCGCACGCAAGGTGTTCGATCGAAGTTTTGGCTGGTGCTAACATGGGCAACAGTGATCGACGTGCTCTCACCCTCGAGGCCGAGTTTCGCACGTTACATCAAGGCGATCTCTCCATCACCGATTATTTTCGCAAGATGAAGACCATGGCGGACACCCTCGGCGACCTCGGCTACCCCGTCTGGGATCGCTCTCTCGTCCTCGCCACCCTCAACGGTTTGAGTTCCAAGTTTGATAATATGCAAACCCTAATCACCATGTAGCGTCCATTTTCGAGCTTCGCCGACGTGCGCTTCTAGCTCTTACTCGAAGAACTCACCAAGGCGAACCGACCAACCGGCTCCTTCACTATGCTTCTCGCCAGCACCACCGTCCCCAACAAGACCGTCGGCTCCAACCCCGCCCACACTACCGGCTTTGGCGCCGGCAACTCGGGCGGCGGTAGCAACAACAACCACAACCGCCGGTGCCGCGGCAGTGGCAGCAACAGTGACAAAAATGGCGGTGGGAATAGCGCTAACCAATAGGGCGCTGCGCCTCGTCCTCCCGCAAACCAGGCCGGGACGTGGCCAATTCACATGTGGCCAGGCCCATTGGGTCGCAGTCTCCTCAGCCCACGACCGATTGAAACTCCCTTCGCTGGCGCCGCTCTTGCTGGGCCGCTCAGCGGCTCATCTCCCGCCTACCAGTCCGGGCCGTTCTACACTCAGCAATCACTTGGGATGGCGCCGGGCTTCCAGGCCGCATTGGGCCAAGCTCTCAAGAGCCAACCTGCGACGCCTCATGGGCCAGCATAGCCCACAGGGTGGTTCCTTGGGGCTCCCTCTCAGTGGGATCAAGCCTTCCTCGCCGGTGCCTTCAACACCACCATGCTGCAACAGCCGTTGACAAACGAATGGTATATGGATACATGTGCCACAGCACACATGACATCCGACACCAGTACCCTCTCGTTCACCCACCCACCCACTTCCTGTGACCCCTCTCACATTATTGTCGGCAATGGCTCTTCTATTCCTATTACTTCAGTTGGTCACACTAATATTTCTCACCACCGCAGCACCTTTACTCTTTGAGATATCTTATGTTCTCCTGCCATTATTAAGAATCTCATCTCTGCTCGCCGCTTTGTTATTGATAATTGGTGCTCCGTCGAGTTTGACCCCTTTGGCTTTACTGTGAAGATCTATGTACCAACACCGTGAACTGTGAAGATCTATGTACCAACACCGTGATCGTCAGGTTCAATAGCTCAGGCCTGCTCTACACCCTCCACCACCCCCTGCCTGCACCTCCCACGACGCCACCACCTGCAGCCTACACCGCCAATACCACTTCCGGCATTCTCTGGCACCGACGGCTTGGTCACCTTGGCTCGGACGCTCTCACCCGCCTCCTCTCCATCCTACCCATATCCAACGACGGGTTCACCGGCCTTTGTCACGCCTATCAACTTGGCCGACACACCCTTTTTCTTTTACTAGTTCCTTCACTAGGGCCTCAGCCAACTTTGAGCTTTTACATTGTGATTTGTGGACATCTCCTGTTTTTAGCGCCACTAGGATCAAATATTATCTCGTTATTCTTGACGATTGCTCACATTTTGTTTGGACCTTTCCTTTGCACTTCAAATCTGACACCTTCACCACATTATCACAATTTTTTGCCTATGTCAAAACCCAATTCTCTACTAACATTCGCAGCATTCAGTGCAACAATGGCCGCAAATTCGACAACATCATGGTCCGCACCTTCTTCCTCACCAACGGTGTCACCATGCGGATGTTCAGCCCACACACCTCTCCCCAAAACGGTAAAGCTGAGCACATCCTTTGTTCCATTAACAATATCGTGCGCTCCTTGCTCTTTTAGGCTGGCCTCTTAGGCACCTTTTGGGTTGAGGCCGTCCACACAGCCACCCACCTCATCAATAGACACCCCACCAAGATGCTCCAACACCACACCCCCTTCTTTGACCTCTATGGAGTACACACTTCCTATGCACATCTCCATGTGTTTGGTTGCAAATGCTACACTAATCTCTCTGCCACAGCCCCAAACAAACTTTCACCACGCTCCACCATGTGCATCTTTCTCGGCTATCCACTCCACCATAAAGGGTATCAATGTCTTGACCTTAGCACTAATAGGGTCATTATATCACATCATGTTGTGTTTGATGAGCATTCTTTTCCATATGCCAATGCATCCTCACTCGACAATACTACTGATCTTGATTTTTTGAGAACTTCTCTGCTCCTACACAGGAACCCATTGGAGGGCGCACGGCTACAGCTTCTAGCACATTGGCCACTGAGGTCCTCGCTCTAGGTGCGCCGGCCTCTGCCGCATCGGCCCTTGGTGCGACAGCGGCCTCGCTAGTCCTACCGGCTCCAAGCTCTTCGGCTTGGCCCACTCAGCCGACCTCACCACATGGGCCCTCTCCCAGCCCTAGCATGCCGGCCCACTCACCTGGGTCTGCTCAGTCGACGAGCAGGCCAGCCACCTTATTGCCTAGGCCGGCCTCTTACAATGATGTAGCTCCTGTCGCCCCATCTCATGGGTTGGCAGCATCGTGGCCCGCCCAGGTGCCAATGTGCCCACAGTCGGCGCGCCCTCACATCACCCCTCGACCACCGCCGTCCATAGGGCCACTTCTCGAGATCAACGATCACACCATGACAACATGCAGCAAAACCAGTGTCTTCAAGGTCGTTCATTGGCTAAATCTGCATGCAATGATCCCCTCTCTGGTTCCACACACCTATCGAGCCTCCCTCGCTGATCCCAATTGGCACACTGCCATGGAGGACAAGTTCACTGTCCTCATCACCAACTGCACCTGGGACCTTGTCCCCCGTCCGGCTGGTGCTAATGATGTCACAGGAAAGTGGATATTCAAGCTCTAGTTTTAGTTCGATGGATCTCTCGACAGAGACAAGGCCCGTTGGGTGCTCCGAAGGTTCACCCAGCATCCAAACATTGAGATGTTCAGTCCGGTCGTCAGGCCTGCCACCTTCCACACCGTTCTCAGCCTTGCAGTCTCCCACAGCTGGCGCATCCATCAACTTGATGTCAAGAATGCGTTCCTCCATGATACACTTCAGGAGACAGTCTACTGCATCCAACCTCCTGGTTTCGTCGACTCCACCTGCCCGAACATGGTTTGCTGCCTAAACAAGTCTCTCTATAGACTTAAGCAGGCACCCCGGGCTTGGTACAACAGATTTGCGACCTTCCTGCTGTCCATCGGATTCACCAAGGCCAACTCTGATACCTCTCTGTTCATCTTCCGTCGAGACTCCGGCATAGTATACCTCCTCCTCTACGTCAACGACATCATCCTCACTGCCTCTTCTACATAGCTCCTCCAGTGGACCATCTCCTCCCTGCAGTCTGAGTTTTCAATGAAGGACCTTGGCGCTCTTCATCACTTTCTCGGGATTACTGTCACGCGGCAGTCCTCAGGTCTTCACTTGAACCAGCAGCAGTACAGCCTTGACATCATGGAGCGTGCTGGCATGGAAGATTGCAAACCCTGCACAACTCCGGTTGACACCTGCGCCAAGTTGTCCTCCACTAACAGTGCACCCGTAGCAGATCCTATGGATTTTCAGTCTTCCTGGAGCATTACAATATCTCATTTTCACCTGGCCAGATATCTTCTATGCAGTGCAGCCGGTTTGCCTACATATGCATGACCCTCGTGAGTCTCACTTAGCAGGCCTCAAGAGAATTTTGCCCTATGTTCGCGGCACTTTGGATCTTGGCCTTCACATTCGACGCTCCCAGGCTTCTGACCTCGTCGTCTACTCTGACGCTGACTGGGCTGGGCGTCCTGACACCCGCAAGTCCACCTCTAGCTACGCGTTCTTCCTCGGCGATAACCTCATTTCCTGGTCCTCTAAATGTCAAAATACAGTCTCCCGCTCCAATGCAAAAGCTGAGTATTGTGCTGTTGCAAAAGCTTTTGCTGAAGCCAGTTGGCTGCGCCAGTTGCTATGTAAACTACGCTCCCCTCTGTCCAATGCCACCTTAATCTATTGTGCCAATGTTAGCGTTGTCTACCTATCATCAAATCCAGTTCAGCATCAGTGCACAAAGCATGTCGAGATCGATCTCCACTTTGAGCGTGACAAGGTTGTCATGGGCGCCATTCGGGTTCTACATGTTCCAACCTCCTCTCAGTATGCGGAAATCTTCACCAAAGGTCTTTCCTCTCCGGTGTTTCTCGAGTTTCGCTCCAGTCTCAACGTCCGATCCATTGACACTACGACTGCGAGGGGTGTTAGACATGTTTATATATTTGGTTGAGTCTTATCTCCTTAAGCCTTTGTTCCCTATCCTCCCGATTCTATTGCTATCAGTCAATTGAGTGGTTAGGACGGGCTTATATGTGTAAACACTCCGTGGCTAATCCAATCTACGTTGAGTCATTCCATCTCACAATAATTAAAGAAAAAATAGGAAGGATTACACCGTTGCCTAGGAATAGATACGATCAAAGGATCAACACCTCACCTGGGAAAATATTATCGAACGGCGGCATAGGCCTCTGCTGACATCTCGACACCGTTACCTCACGGTTGCGCACACAGGCTTGCCGATGGATCGTTGTTGTTGTCCTCCGGGAGACGCCGTGACCACGTTCCACATGCCGTTGCCACCATTGGTGAATGCCACGGCCTCCTGAGTTGTTGATGGATCGCACCGCCGTCGCCTCCTCAATCCACCATTTGCTTATAAATACCATTGCCTGGGAATACGATATTAAGGGCCCGTTTGACACAACTCTAGCTCCCAACTCCAACTTACCTAGAGCTAGAGTTATGCCAAACAGTACATATTCTTCATCTTTTGAAGCGGAGTTAGCAAAGCTGCTCCATAAAATTGTACTACGGGGAAGAGCTGGGTTTTTGCTGCTCCACCGCTCTACTCTATCCCGAAAGACCTACTACCCTTTAATTTTTTCATGTATTTATGCGATATGCCACTGAACTACCCCTGCACACCCTCTCCTCCCGTTCTCTCCCCTCCCCATCTTCCTCACTTGAACTAGACCTAGGGTGGTGACCGACGGTAGGCTGCGGTGGCGTCGGCGTCGGCGCTAGCAGGAGGTGGCGGGGGCGGATGGGTGGCATGGCTGCTAAGCGGCACACAAGGGCAGCAGGGCCATGGGCGGCGGCGGCATCGGTAGTGCGACGCGCGAGCGGTGGCGCATGGGTTGAGCAGTGGCGGCGGTGGCGGCGCACGAGTTGACCGGCGGTGAAGTCGGTGTCGGTTGGGCAACACGCGTGCAGCGGTGTGTGGGCTGAGCGGTGGCGGTGGCGGCAGCGGCAAGGCGACGCCAACCAAGTGTTTGACGAAATGGAGATGAGGGATGTGGTGGCCTGGACCTGACCAATCTAACCAAACACTTCTATACCCACCTCAGCTCCTATAGGAGCCAACGCCCACCGAAGTTGGAGTTTAGAGTTGGGAGTTGGAGTTCGGAGACCTACCAAACGAAACCTAATGTGAGCAGTTTAGGATGGTTCCAATTAGTGCGGCTTGATTAAGTATTACGAGAATTTTTTTTTGCACAAAAATCAAAACGGGTTTGAAATATGGATCTAGTAGCGGGCTTAATCAGCTGGTTATTGATGGACGGTGGATGAGAGCAAGAGTATGTACTCCTAGGAGTACAGAACCATTTTCATATATACATATACACACACACACAAGTTGTCTATACATATGTATATACTTCATATGCATATGTATATGGGAACAGTAGAGGACTAGAGGGGCAGCGCGTCACGAGGGGGGCGCCTAGGAAGTGGCTTGTTGTGTTGATATTATTATGTAACTTCTGTGCTACATATGTAGTTTAGAGGGGTTGCACAATGTCTACGAAAAGTGGAGACACAAAGATATGAGAGTGTGGCAGCATTCTTGTTCATTCTCTTCTCAGGGGTGTACAATAGTGAGCCTTCTCCCTCTATTTATAGGCATAGCCATAGGTTCCTTTCTATATTTAGTGTTGGGCCCAATTAGTGGGTAACCGGACTAGGCCTTCGTGAGCCGCCGATTTTCTAACACTTCCCCTTGGGCTCTCACTGCATGATGCCTATGACTAATCAGAGCTCCATAAAAACCCAGTTGGAAAAAATTTGGAGAAAAGAGTACATAGCATATGCTTGTAATGTCGCACGAATTGCCTCATTAAAAACCTTGATAAGAAATTGCTGGGAAAACTTATCCAAGGAAAAAAGAGTACAATCCACCTAATTCTTCTTCACTCTTTCTAGATTGATTTTTGGTACTTGATTTTCTATATCAAGATTCCAGAATGAGTCAGCGAAATTCTCCTCCTGAGTATTGCATTTCTCTAATTCTCATTATTTCAGTTCCTCGGACATATCTATTCAGGAGAAGATGTCAATAATGATCTAGTGGTCAAATTTGCAAGATTTCCACATAACTTAGCATGCAATATTCTGTTGCTTATATGCAATTCATGTGCATAAAAGAACTTGGGGTTCATATACTTAGTGAGTTTGCTTCTCACGTAACTCATTTGCACATGTGCGACATATGCTATTTTATTTTCATAAATGATGGTGGTTGAGATAGTTTTCAAACCACAATTGCAGAAACGGGGTAACCATCTCTCAAAGCCATGCCAAGGTTTTGTATAGTTCAATGATGTTTAGTTCGGTTTAGTGCAATTAGCCAGGTATATGAGTGATGTTATCACACACTTGTGTTTGGGAATTCCGTCCCAATTTGGCGGTAATTGACTACACCAAAACTATGCACCTTGAACATTTTCTAATTATGGTTAGACTGATGTACTAGACTTCCATCTGTCACATGCTTTTAGCTGTAACCGTAAGCGTGATTTGGATTTGGCCAAACATTTCATTTCAAATCAAACTCAAATTCAAAGCGAACGAGTTTGTTTCTTCAATTCTTTTAAAATTATTCTGTTCGTTCTATGTTGGTTCAGGACTTGATACTTCTTCATGTATTATTATGAAAGTGTCCGTTCCAAGCTCCTAGAGAACATTCATTGATTCTATCTTCAATGTTGTCAACATTCAGGTTGAGTTTTTCTTTTTAACATCTAGCTGATTAATTCCATTCAACTCCTAGTTGACTGCTAATGAGTTTTGTTGTCTAAAGAAGATATTGCCCATAATAGATCTCATTGCCAACTTCAATTGGTTGTGTGAGACTCTATACGAGTATTCATGGATATACGAGGATATCCATTTTTTTCCTATGCTTCTTCTTGTTTAATGCTTCTTGGTGTAGCATGATCCTTTTAGTGTACCAGTGTTGGCGTGCACTCCAACTGCTGAATTGCCTTCTTGATGGGAAGATGTGGCATGCCTATTCTGAGGTTTAATACCACTTGCCAAATCTCAACTGGCTCCCGTTCTATTCGATGGGGTACTTTTCATGCCTTTGAGTATGATAGTCCCTCTTGCCCTATTTTTACTAGACGTCTCTGGTTACTTTTGGATGTGAGTAGCAGGAGTTTCTTGTCCTATTGTTTTTATTTGAGGCCTCTGGATAAGATGAGGGATATCTTTACTTTCGTAGGTATTTCACCCTCCTCAGGTATTTCCTTTATGCAATTTAATCAAACTCTTCGCAATCATAAAAGTAATCATAAAGTGATTTGACAGTTTCACTTCTTTGCATTCACTAGTGCAATGTAACATGCATTAGTCCCTTTCTACTATCATATTTTCTGACATTTTCTATCTAGGGGTTCATTCCTCCCCCTAAATGACTGAAAATAATTCTTATTTAGTCAAGGAATTTAGGCTTCATAACTATCTCCTATCACGACCGGAAATAACCCAACAGGTATTCCATTCATACGTGCATTAATCCCCGTCCCAGGAGGCGAGGTACACAAATAAGTTGATACAATTCAGAGTTTAACAAGTGGAGGCATAAATAGTACTTATTACATGGGTGACCAAAGGCCCAACACATAGAGAGAAACGAAGAAACATGGAAGACTAGGGCGAAGACCAGAGGCGCTAGACGGCAGGCACGAGCTAAGCACCGAAGCCATCCTGTTCCAGGAGCTTCTCTTCTGGGTTGGGAGAAATTGAGCAAGATTGAGTACAACCACCGTATTCAACAAGTCACACCGGCAAATGCATAGTAAATGTAAGGGGTACAAAGGAATAATAATATAGGGTTAAGCTTTGCTCAAGGCTATTTTGGTATATCCGAACCTAAGTCTAATCAATAGGTATTAATCAAAGCCGTGAACCCACACGAACCTGCCTTAACCCAAGGCCAGAGATGAGTTAGACCGAACTAGCAACCCTATAGTCGGGCCCTAGCTCGTCCCAAGACAACCCAAGCCAACCATTCCAGGTTTTAGTTGATTAACTAGTTTTAAGAGGGAAACCACTAACTTGGGTACATTGTTAGGCTTGCCCATCACCGAGGACGCGGCTATTCGAATAGATTATACTCTGATCAGAGATGTACATCTTTACCCATAAGACACGCCCGGATGCCCGTCCTATGCCATGTCATCTCGATTATCGAAACATCCACTCGATAACCTTCATTTGCCTCAAAGATATCCATCACCGGTCACCGGACTTCATCCATCTCTATTCGTATCCTTTTGTTCATGACTAGACAGAGCTACAAACTACGCCTTACCCATTACACATGTGGATGTATGGCAGTGCTTTGCAACAGAGGCCTGAAGACCGGTCCTTATATCAGCCGAGGTGCGACTAGCAAAACCATGCACCCCGAACTCAACCTAAAACCATTTTGGGAGTTTTGAATAGATGGAGGGGGTGTTCATCCAGATTCCAACATGAGCCAACCATTTCATAGTGTCCAAAGTGAAATGATGTAACTCCCAAAGTCTAAGATTATAAAACCAACTAAAGTTGTCTAGTTAACCAGCGAAGCATCTACATAAGTTTTTACTAGTGGAACCACAAATACAATACTCACTAATTGGGGTTTTATTTTCCTAGGGGAAACAAAGTAATATAATAGCAATAAGCAATTATAAGGCTGTAACAAGGATCAATACGAAAGGCGAAGTAAAACAATGATACCACGGGATTTTAAATAAAGCGGTGATGCAATAATTTAAAATAAAATAAATACTTTCAGAACATGGGATAGAAATATGTTCAATGGAGATGTGACTTGCCTTGCTCACTTTCCCAAACGTCGGCTTCAACCTCCAAGTAGAGTGGATTTTCCGAAGTTGCGGCGTCTACACGACCAACAAAGAAAAAGGGGCTTTTACTCTAATAAGATCCACATAATACACATAAAAAAATCACAAAAATGGGTTCTTGACTATTTAAGCAAAAATTAAAGACTTGAACGGGTTAATTCCGAGTTCAAATGACCAAGATATGGCCCTTTGAAGTTTAAGTGTTGTTTAGGTGAATATTTCTGATTTCTTGAATTATTTTTGGAGTATAAAACAATTATTGCATCATCACTGGGGAGATGGCACATGAGCCGAGTCTATGGGGTGGGACCCATGCGACAGCCCCACGGTGCACGGTTGACCAGGTGCACCCATCGGCGACCAACTGGCATCGTGGGCCCCACGCATCAGCTTCCCTTGGGCGATGACGGCTGACGGGGGGCCCACATGATGGCCATGTGGCGCACCCGGAGGCGGCCACGTCGGCACAGCAGGCGGGAGGCGGTGCCCAAGCCCCTATGGTCGCCGGTGGCGACCATAGGAGTGGCAGAGCGGCAACCGGAGAGCAGGGAAAGAGGGGGAAAGGAACGTCGTGGACCAAGGCGGCAGCAATGGAAATGGCGGCCAAAGGAAGGAAGACAGCGACGTGATTCGGATCGATGGGGACGAAGGGGTTCCAGTGATCACTGAGCTTGGCAGAGGGGCAGACGGGGTTGGCGGCGACGATGGAGAGAGAGCGGTGGCACTAGAGCGAACGTGGCAATGAGAGGGCTTCGGTGGTGATCGAAAATGGGTGAGGAAGGTGAGGGCACAACTTTATAGCGGCAGGGGCAAAGGAAAGGGGGCTGGGGATTGAGAAAACGGCGGTGGGAAATCTCCGACGCCATCAATGGTGCCAGTGAAATTTGTTGGCTTCAATCTGGGCGATTCAAAGCGAGAGAGACAACGGAAAGTAGGGGAAATGGGAGAGGGAATCACGGGGAGTATTTCCCATCTCTTGGCCCGAGCGGCAACGGCCGAGAGCGACGGGATTCACAGCGGCAGTGGCGCTAGGGTTCGGGCGGAGGCGGTGGGCGCGGCTAGAGGTGGGGGATGATAAGTGGGTCCAACCTGTCGGCGGCTGCAGGCAAGGAGGCTCGCCTATCAGCAGTTACGGCACGAGGCATGACCAGGGTTGGCAATACCGCTGGTAACCGCGCGGTTACCGCGGTTACCGGCCTTACCGCTGGGGTTCGGTAACCCGTACCGCGCAGTACGGTTTGGCAAATTTTGACCGAATTCAAAAATTTGAAAAAAAATCAAAAAAAATGTTGAAGGTAGTGCTTGATTTGTAGTGTATTATGGTGAAATAAATTTTTAAAAAAGAGTAATATAAATTCAAATTTGAGGGCAAAACCGAAAGTCAATTAGGAAATAGGAAAAAGAAAAATTAAATGGGCTGGATCATGCACTGTCCATGTGGCCCATTAAGGTAATCTCCTCTCCTTCCTTGGTTACCGCACAATTTGGGCTAGTAACTGCACGGTTTGAGGTGATTATCGCGTGGTAACTTGCGGTTACCGTGCTCACCTTTAGCGCTTGCCGGTTGCCCTAACACGCGGTAACCGCGGCTTATCGCGTGGTAACTGCTCGGGAAACCGTGGTTACCGTGCAAAAAACCGTGGTAGCCTAAGTTTGTATCATGTGATATGAAAATATTAATATGTATGGCATTATATGTTCCACTTCACTATATGGATGGAGTGTTAGGATTATATGTTTGGCTATAGCTATATGTTTGGAGAATTAATTAATTAAGCTATAGCTATATGTTAGGATTCTATGTTCCACTTCATTATATGTTTGGAGAATTAATTAATTAAGCTATAGCTATGTTTTGGTAGTAATGTTCTAAAATAACTAGATGTGATATGCAAAAAACCATGGTTACATTGTATCATGTGATGTGAATATATTTGACACTTTTGTGAATATATATGTCAGATAGTCTATTATTTTTTACAATGATGTGAATATATTTGAGGATTAGGTCAAATACATTGTGCATGCTTTTGTTATTATGCCCAAATTCTACACACATTTAAGTGTTTCTCTAATTTTTTTTCATTTTTTCATTTGTTCTTCTTTCGGCCAAATATCGAGCGGTTACCACGCAAATACCACGGTAACCGCTCCAAACCACACGGTAACCGCAGACCATACCGCGGTTTCTTGGTTTTTTTGAATTCAAATTTTCAAAACCAAATTTATCGCGGTTTTTGGTGGTTACCACGCAGTAACCGCCGTACCACAGGGGTACGGTAACCACCCCAAAAACGATAAGGGAAACCTAGGCACGACCGAGCGGGCCGGCCCAGCAGCACACGCACGCGGAGATGGAGGCGGAGTGGGCCAGGGAAGAGGAGAGATAGGGAGATAGTTGGGCCGACTTTTGGCCCAGAGGGAAAAAGGGATTTTCTTTTATATTTTTAATTTAGAATAAAGTTGTTAATTGGTTTTATAGCTTAATAATTATTATTTGTGCTGTAAAAATTCCACTAAAATTTGATTAAGCATTTTAGGCCCTAAGGAAATATACAAAAATCCTCCAAGCCTCATTTAATTTTTAAATTGCACATTTTTAATGTTGAGGGCTCTAAACCGATTTGTACCTTTTCTAGAAATAAATTAAAGGATGCATTTTAGTGTGATTTTGGGATGCGACATCTCCGTTCAAAGTTTCTGACTTTCACAGAGGGCCTTTTGCAATGCATTATGATAGTGGGATATGCACATAAAACCAAGAAAATGCAATGGCACTAGTTGCAAAGTAGATGTTCATGCCAATGGTCTAAATTTTCTTTCAGAATCCACTACTTTTAGGACTGCATGTTCCTTCATACTGTGGGTATTACAACAATGACATAGCAAATATTACAATTCATAGCTTATACTTAGTCTGTTTATGCGGATATTTGGTACTTCATGCTGCCAGTTCACCAATCATCAAATGCTATTCTAGCATTGTCATCGTGGACTTCTAAAGTTGATTTAGTGAATTTCGTTTGAATTCACGAAATCTTGCTGGATTAATTTTGGCAAAGACACGGTGTTGAAGGGACATTGGATGTTCGCTACTCTAGAAGCACATCTGTCCCTATAGTACCAAAATTGGACCATAAGTATTCCTCACAATCCAGTTCAGGGATGCTACAATTATACCTTCATGGTATATGGTTTATGCATGAATCTACTGTTGGTGTATACTGGTACTCAAATCTTCATGTTTTAGGAAAATTATGTATATATGTGCTATAACCATATGAGTTGTAATGTTTTTTCTTATAATTCTAAGACCAATATGACTGAAAATCCGTTGCTAAAAGGTAGTGCAACCCAAATCATCACATTTTTAGAGAGTTAAAGGGGGTTAATGGACAATAGATGCTTCTATATAGTGCATAATTATTCAATAGGTAATATGACCGTGGCACTCTCTAGGCCAATAAATTCAATTGCTGGTACTAAGAAAGGTCATAATATTTCCAGTTCTATGCGTCTGGAAATACCTCTTTCTCTAAAAGTGCTATTTGTGGTTATGCGGACCACACTTCATTTTTTTCTTTTATGTTTGGGCGCTACACAAAATTCAAATCATTATAATTATGTGCTAGGAAATAGCAATAAAATAGTAAATGTCTTAAATATGCTATTTTATACTGGAATGATCCTTTATTGCAGGGAAAATGTGTGCTCTACTTGGGCAAAAACCATTTATTCAATTCAATATTCTATTCAAAAATTGCAACAAGTGGTTGTTGATGGCCCCTAAAGACCATTTTTAGGCCGTCAATACCTGCAGAAAGCTGCACAAAGACAACATCCAACATAGTGGTAGGGTTAATTTCTAACAAATTCCACAAGTGTTGGTGTATATTTGGATGTAGGTGACAAACTACCAAAGTTGCAAGGAAATATATAAGAAGGATGGAAATAATACTTTCATATCCAAGCTCATGGAGAATTAAGCCCACAAACCCAACAAGATCATAATTATATGGGCTAACTCAAGTGAATTACTAAAGAGGACCCACATGTCAAGGCCCAGGAGGAAGAAGTGGGCCAGAGGGGCCAGCCAAGGGTCGGTCGACCCAGGTCCAGCCCAATCTAGCCAGAAACCACCTTTAGCAGTTACTACCAACTTTGCTATGGCGGTTGTGGCCGGTATCTGTGCTCCAAACTGCCTTTAAGCAGCTATAAATAAAGCTCTCAACCTTCATTTCAACACAAACCAAGACTTGAGCTGAATTATAAGAGGCTCTTTGTATTCTTTTATGTATACTTAGAATAAAGGAGAGAGTGAGGAAGAAAGAGTTGAAGGAGTTCCAGAGTTGTCGGTACCTCTTTGTATTCTTTTGTACCTTAACAATTACTTTACTTTAGTCGAGTAATTGAGATTTATCTTGTGTGGTATACTTCTTAGTTAGTTCCTATTTAACATGCTGGATCATTGTTCACTATTGCTTATTAAGATATAGTGATTGCTTTGGTGAGTTATAAACAGTAAAGTAGTAATTAATATCTTAGACGTGGTGTCTAGGCTGTTAATTTCCAGTGTTTCCTGTGTATCCCATAGTACGTTAGAGGTTGGTGTAGAGGTGGTCACAGCTCTCGAGATCACCATAGTTCTCCCTGTCCGGGTACGGAGTAGAGCGCGTTTTGGTAGCAGCAAGCAAGCCAGTACCTAAAGTATAGCGATAGGATTAAAGTTAAGCTTTCTAAACGACCCTATACCACATTAGAAAATCCTCTCTACCCTTTGGCCTACATTTGTCTTGTGTCCTTGGATGAACCTAAAGAAGAGCTAAGCACACATGTTCCCTGTGGAAATTCAATATCTTGGAATACTCCTTGGTGAAGTGCTACAGCGGTATATCTGTGCGCTTGTGGATTTTATCTGTGAACATTAAGAAATACAACAGTGGTGACGAAGTATATTGATTCAACGAAGTATTCTGGTACATCGGATTCAATTAACTTCATAGTGAGCTTCTTGCTCAGCAACTATGACAATGTTTTTCTATTCTGACATGAATTGCAGGGCTGATCTGGTCTAGCACAGCAGATTCTACGTCCATACCATGCAAATAGGCTAGGAGTTCTCCCCCTCACTTCATGATGGTGTGTTGTTAGGATCGTCCTTATCTTTTCGTATTCATGAGTGCATGGTTCTAGATTGCTCATCTTGACCTATGTTCTACTCTTTCTTTTCCTCTACTTTCGTTGAGGTAAATGCACCAGGTTGGTTGCTCGTGTTGATTTCATTATCAACTGTGCTAGGTGGTTTGGGAAGGCAATGCTCTTCTTGTGAACATTATCATGAACGTTACACAACTCTATTATCAACTAGCTAGGCATGCTTCTTGTATGTGTACTAATGATATTTGCGTGTGATTTTCGTTGCGTTCAAATAGAACAATGAGAGTTTCTGTAGTATTCGGTGCAAATTCGGTGTACCGTATTACCATACTCTCTGGGTCACTTGCTCAGTGAATCATAGTCAAAAATACTCATTTTTGCTTGATGGGTGCTGGGAGTGCATCATAGTCTTTTGAAGTGTTTCTTCCGTGTAGTCAAAAGAGTGCCAACACGTTCATCCATTTAGTATACTCATTCATGAGAGTAGCTTGAAGGCAACGCTGAGAGATTGAAATGCTAGATCAATCTCATCGAGACTATGAACAAAACGCGCGTAGTTTATTGGTATCATAGAGTTCCTTGCTCCATTATAATCTCAACGTTGAATGCATATGTTAGAGATATTCTGGATTCGATGAACTTCTAGTTCGCGATGTCAGTCATCTTTCATTGTTCAAAATTATGTGCAAATTACATTCAGGTAAAATGCACTGCCATTGCAATATAATGGTACATAAAAATTTTCGCAAATAATTCCAATATATTCTATGCAATTCTATACATTTTACCACAAAGATATTAATTAAAAGTAATAAAAGCATCATAAATAATTAATAATCATAAATACGATAAATAAATTACATAATCATAAATATCAGCAATAAAAGTGCCTCAACTTGCAAAGTCGAGATCGAATTCAAATCTCATGGCTCTTTTATGCGAGAATATGATTTCAGTGAATTTTGCAAATTTCGAATGCCACTCAAACAAATATCCCAATGCAAAAGGTTATTTGTGTATTTTCTGGAAAATTTAGGGTCTAAAACGCAAAGATTCCAATGCAGAGAAACATGGGCTTAGTTTCAAAAAATACATGGTCCTTTTTGCAAAATCACAAGATTCCTTCATTTTTCCTTTTTCTTTCCTTTTTTCCTCTTACTTCACTTTCCTTTCCTTCTTCTCTTTCCTTTTCTTTCCCTTTCCTCCCCCGTATAGATGGTCAAATGGGAGGCCCAGTCTGGCCCGACCCGAGCCCGACCACACATGGCCCGAGATCAATCGGCCTGACACCATCCAACTGACATGTCGGCCCGGGCTGTGCCTGCCCATGGGCTGCACCAATAGCCCAAGTAGGACATAGGCCGTGCCGGGCTGGCCCAAAGGCACAACAAGCCCACCGTGCTTCTTCCTGAAATAAGTCTATTTTGCATCCCTCAACTATTTGGGCCGTATATGGTTGGAATAAATCTATTTTGCATCCCTCATTGTCGAAACTTGGTTTCGGCAATAAGAAATTGGGGGTAGCAGTCAAGTGCCAAACACGATGGGTTAGTATGCAAAGGGATTTAGATAGGTTCAGGCCCTCTCAACGAGAGGTAATACCCTACTCCTGTTTCGGGGATTCGATCCGCCGAGTGGTTTATTGATCTCGTGATCTCTTTCAATCTGTGTTCTTGTGAGTTTTCTCTCTGTAGTCGTCTATCTCTCAAGGGACATCCTACCCTCCTTATATAGTCTCGGAAGATAGGCTTACATGTCGGAGACCTAATCACACTATATGTCGGACTCCTCAATCTTACCAACTTTGGACTATAAGCCGTTACCTTATCACAATGGTAACGTAATACCTAATTCCTAAGCCGGTTTACATAATCATGAGTCATAACCTATCCCCTATGGTAAGTCGGATAGGCCAGCCGCGAGGGTATCCGGTACCCATAATCTCCACAATAGCCCCCGAGACCTTCACAGTCGATGAGATAACTTTGCCTCGAACCAGAATAACACATAGCTGAGTACCTCTGTAGCCGAGTGCTTCCATCATTTCTGCTTGAGTCTCCCGAGTGCTTTAGCATCCGATAGAAAGGCTGTGAAGGGCTGAAAACATCTCAAAAATTTCAAAAATAAATATTTAGGTGCATCGACTGATGCACCTAATTAGGTGTAGCCCCCGACTATGTGATTAGTTAAAACAAACTAAGCATATAGTCAAGAACTATAATAATCATACTCACTCGAGTGAGATAAATGCCTAGCCTAAGCTAAAAGCAATCAAAAAAAATCATATAACACATAGCCTTACAATCAAGGCATAGTGTATAATGAATCCGCGTACTTGGCAAGCTCATGCTTATCCGAGTCGTTTTGTCCGAGTCATCTCGAAACATACTACTCAACCAATCATCATGAATAGAAAATACGAGTTAATAAACTCAAAATAAATTTATCAGTCATCTGAATAATACGACCAAAATATTAAATAGCTCCAGCCATAATATTAGGTCTTAACCGAAAAAGCACACCAAGGTGGCAGAAAAGTATTGATATAATATAAAATCAAATGCTTTGTAAAAAACCAAACAGCTCCTCCAACCTATAAAAAAGTTACTGGGGCAGTTATAAAAAACTTTACTGTTTGTCACCTTCCAAGTTGCATCGTACCAACCTTCAACAAGTTGTGTAACTGCTGTATGAAAGGATTTTGAAGGCATTGGGCAATGAGACACGCGCATATTGCCAGAGCAAATCTGCTTAAGTCCCTAGAGACACGTGTCAAGCCACACTTGTAACATGGGCCATAAGATTCTCATGGGTCTCGGCCCAAACACGAGAAAACCTAGCGATACCCTAAAATCTCTGAAACGCCGTTATCTTCCCCGCCGCTTCATCTTCCAAAAATTTCCCCTTTTCGCGCTCCTATTCACAGGCTCTTCGTAGAAACCTAGAACTCGTGTGCATTCAAATCCATCCATCCGGAAGCTCAAGCTCCATCAGGATTCATCGCGCGCAACGAGTCTCGCGACATCTCCTCCAAAAAATCCCCACTCCTGCTCCAGATCCACCTTCCCCAATTCGCATCCATGGCAGAGGAGAGAGAAATCCCTTTTGACTAATGGGCAACCTTGGACGTGAAGGAATCAACGCTGCGGGAGATGGTGAAGGACGGAGTTCTTTCGGCCAAGAAGATCATCGGTTGGCGCCCGGCGTTCGGCGAAGAGTTCCCAACCCCAAACACCGGTGAGATCGTAGTCTTCACCCACTTCTTTTATTGCGGATTTGGTCTTCCCACTTCCGAATTTTTCCATGGCCTCCTGGAATACTACGGTCTCCAACTCTATCATTTGAACCCAAATTTCATTCTACACATCGCCATTTTTATCCACGTGTGCAAAGCTTTCTTGGGCATTCTTCCACACTTCATTCTTTTTCGCCACATGTTCTCTCTCAAGGCACACCCAACCAAAGGCAACCCCTGTGTTGTTGGTGGCGCCGGCTTTCAACTTCGCGGGACTCTCCGCAAAGATTACTTCCCTCTTCCTCTAAAATCTTCCAATAAGGGCTGGCATGCGAACTGGTTTTACATCTCAAACCCAACCCCCAGCTTGCCTGACTTCATCGGCCTCCCACCCATCCAAAGGGCCAACTGGAACACTATGCCAGAAAACCAAGACTGGATAGAAGCGAACAACCTTCTGGCTAAAATCCTCGAGCTGAAGAATAAAGGCCTCCAAGGAGAGCAAATCACTCGGCACTTTATCAAGTGTCGACTGGCTCCCATCAAAGAAAGATCCAAACCGGCATTCAAGTACGAAGGCCAGAGTGACCCCAACCGGGAGGATCGTGAATCCCTGAACTTCCAGGTCTTGTGCGCTCGCATGTACAAGATTTTCTCTTCAGGAATTGCAGTGGAGTACAGCAACAAGCTGCCGGTTGCTCCCTTTAGTCTTCTTCGACCACCTCCTCCGGTAAATAGACTCTGCAACTCGTATCATTCTTCAATTTATTCATGTTCTTCAATATGTCTCAAGAGTACTGCTTGCAGGCAAATGCTTTGATCATCTCTCGGCCATACAAGGTTTATCATGAAGATACGCCAACCGAGCCAGCTACTAAGAAGCTGTTAACGACGAAATTTGGTAAATCATGCAGAGTTAAAGCCGAAGCCGATTGGAGGAGAGAAGCGATTACAGAAACAGAGTATGAATCGGCTGCAAGCCAAATCGGCTACGGTGTGCATCGGCTGAAACGGAATCGGACAAGGATAGCCGATGTAGCCGATTCCGATAAGGAGATGGCAGGATCATTATCGGGTTCGGTTGATGTGCTTCATGAGGATTGCCACGTGCGGATTGAGTCCGAAGAAGGCAATTGTATCTATTAATTAGAATATTTGTTAGTTTCCTTTTATCTTTAGGAAAGTGTGTTTAGTGTCCCTTAAGGACTTTATGTTTTTCTTTTATCTTTAGGAAAGTTTCTTTCTTGTCCTACAAGGACTAGTATCTCCCTATGGGTATAAATATGTACACCCGGGGTTATTGTAAGATATCAACTCTCGATCAACACAATTCGGCGCATCGCCACCTTTTACTCTGTTACAGTTTCTTTATCAACCGGCGGAATTTGGCACCTGACGCGGGGCTGCATCGGCTGTCGATCTCCGGCGAAGGGGTAAGTCCAATGTTCCGTCGGTTCAGGCAATTGTATCATCTACGTCGGCGTCGTTCAAGGCTGCATCAGTACATTCGACCTCTTGGATTGCTCTGGTTTGGATGATATATTTGCCTGGCTATTTATCATATGTCTTCTGTTAATCTAGTATTAGCATCTCGATTTAGCTTTACCGGCTGCTTCTCGTTTTAGGGTTTCTGCCGGTATCGGCTAAATCATTTTGCTAGATTAGATTAGCTTAGGCATCTACCACCCTGAAAATCAGTCAAGGGCTTGATCATCTAGATACCGTGTTTCTTTACATACTTAGTGCTGCATCAGTTGAGTTTGACCTACTAAGTCGTGCTTAGAACCATGAATCTCTAGCCTGCTTTTTGATTGCTGATAAGGGTTTCATCGGGGTTTCAGCCGATGAGTTATCTGGACGTTGCATCGGCTTATAAGGATTGCATATAAGTTGAATTTAGCCGATGACAACAAAGGTTTCACTGTTTAATCTAATCTTGTGGATTTTATTGCATTGGATCTATGATTTACTTCATCGGCTATGCTATGAATATATATAATCTCTCTCTTGAGGTGTTTTTAGACATAAGTGATTTATACTGTCTCGGCGCCCTGTCCGATCTATCCCAATCACTTGGTTTAAATATATTTTGAGATTTAGATTATGTATCATTGATATCTACAGCCGATCGAGTATGTCTAGTTTTCGTTTCACTTTATCAAGTCATTGCCGATCTAATGCGTATTATCGTCAGCTGATTGTCTCTTTGTCAAGTGTCAGAATCTACATTGAACACGTAGCCGATAGCTCAAAACCCTATCGCTATCGGCTGTTATCAGGATCGGCTGGAATTACTATATCGGCTATGTTGGCCGATCGGTTCTTTGATCTGTCGTTTGTATATCTTGTCAGTTGCAGGATCAAACTGACTGGCACGCTTGCATCTCACCAAGATTTGGACCTGCACTGGAGCTAAGCAGATCTCCCAGGCCAGTGTGTGTTTTTTGCATCAACAGAAGCCAACTAGCGGCCCAAAGATCAAACCTCCGGTTAAGGGAAAAAGGGTTGCTGCCGCTGTCGAGGAGACCAGCAAGCGTGCTAGCAAACAAAGAAAGCTGGTTATAGATGACTCGGACGAGGAAACTAGAGAAATTCTAACTCCGAAGGTCAACATAAGCTCGCCGAGGCCATCTTCAAGATCTGCTCCGAAGATTAGGAAGTCCAACAGGTACCCTTCATATAACTAAATTTATCTCATTGAAACTCTGCTTGTCTCCATCTTGATCATCTTCATCATCTTCTGTAGAAAACCTCAAGACATAGATCCCACTGGGCAGACAGAAAAAGCAAGCGCATCTGCAACGCCAGAAAAGGCAAAGTCTGCTGAAGAAGGGTCTCAGGACCCTCTCCCGAGTGAGGATGTCCCAGAGCAGGAGCCCCCGACTGCCAGTCAGGACACCCCGACTAGAAACCAGCCAGACGAGGATAATCAAGGCTCACGCAGTCAAGAAACACTGGTCGAAGACCCAGCTCCAAGGACAGGTAACTCTTAATAACGCCAAAACTCAAGTTTTAAACATATCTTCTTATTCTTCATCTTCGTTCACCTTCCTTAGAGCAAATAACCAAAGAAGAGGAAATTACCCGATTGAAATCCTCAGAGGACTCAGTCCCTCCAATAAAAATTGAATGGCGAGATGCTGAGGGCAAAAGACAGGGCATCATCTTGAATAAACAGAAAGAAGCCGAAGGACGAGATATGCTCATCGCCATCCTTACCGAGGCAACTCGTCTAATGAATGTATGTATAAATTTCTCATATCTCGACCGTGTAGCCTTGTATAATCGACTGACTCCATCTTCATAATGCAGAGAATACATCGCCGCTCAATGGCCAAGGCGGACACTCTCGAAAAGCTGGTTCCTCATGTGAACTCTTTGGAAAATATTCAACAAGATCTCAAAAATGCTAGAGAGGAAGCTGCAGCTAGAGAGGTCGTCTTGCGGGAAGAGATTAACAAGCTTCGAGACATGAACCTGGAACTCCGTGGTTCAATCGAAGGTAAGAAAAAACCAACTTTTCATGTTTTTGCATAATTGGTTCGATACTGATGACTTGAAATCTTCATGCTGTAGCCAATGTATCTGAGATCGACTCCCTCAAGGCTCAATTAAAAAAGGCTGAAACCGACAATACCAAGCTTGAGTCTGACAAGAACAACGCCTTAGAAGAAATTGAAGGTAACCCCTGAGACTTGTACTCTTCGATCCATCTGATCTTAGTTATTTATGCAACCTGAATCATATCAAAACTTGTAGCTAATAGAATAAAATCCCATGCTCAATTTGAAGTCTTCGCCGAAGAAGTCCGGAGGGCCGAAAGAGTTAGGGATGATATTGCTAATGTAGCCACGCCAATACTGTCGGCACTCTATGAAAATGGTCTCGGCACAAGCTCTTTGGACGCGGTTGAAGTCTTTGATAAACTCAGGACAGCGCCGAAGAAGTATATGGAAAATATCACAGATGCTGCTGTCATGAGTGCGAGTCAAACCTTAGCCATGATGAAGTCACTCTATCCTCGGGTAGACGTAAACTCCATAGGAGAAGGCTTCGCTGATGGTACCACCGATGAGCAGGCCTTAGAGCTGATTAATGAAGCACAACAGACGGCCAAAAAGATTGCTGCTGACGTGGTGGAAAACTTCCAAGGATAGATTTGCTGATGTAAACATTCTTGAAATATAACTTGTAATTTCTTAATTTATTTATGCTTATGCCCTAATCTGAGTCTTCGCATTTAATTTCTTAAAAATTTTCGTCCGACTGTCACCAAGCCTAGACTTGATTAAGTCATCAAAAAATTTTCAGTCCTTATCAGCTGAATTAAAAAAAGAACAATAAACATTCTTGAAGATTGCGATTATGATAACGTCGAAGTCCTTGAAGATATCTTGCCGACTGAACCAATGCAGCTTCTCGATCCTCTTCCAATCAAGTCAAGTCGTCAACTCTGTCTTGATCATAATGTTCATCGTTGAAACTGCGCACTCGTAGAGATTCAAACTCCATCTCACTCAGCAACATTGCTTCCGCGCCATAAACTAAGAAGAAAGGAGATTGGCCAGTAGCCTGACTAGGTGTAGTCCGCAGTGACCACAATACCGAAGGCAACTCTTGGACCCATCTTCCAGCATAAGGGCTTAGTCTATCAAATACTCGGGCCTTGATGCCTTGGAGAACCATACCATTGGCGCGTTCGACTTGTCCGTTGCTTCTGGGGTGTGCCACCGATGCATAGTAAATTTTGATTCCAAAATCTTCACAAAACTCTTTGAAGACGCCTCCAGTGAACTGACTCCCATTATCAGTTATAATCCTGTTTGGAACTCCAAACCGGTGCACGATGTTTAAAATAAAATCTCGCGCCTTATCCGCGGTTATTGTAGCAACCGGCTTAGCCTCAATCCACTTAGAAAATTTGTCAATCTTGATGAATAGATGCGTAAATCCTCCTGGAGCCTTCTTGAAAGGAGCAACCATATCCAAGCCCCACACCGCAAAAGGCCATGATAATGGGATTGTTTGTAACTCTTGGGCTGGAACATGGCTTTGCCGAGCGAAGAACTGACAACCTTCGCACGTGCAGACTACTTTGTCGGCATTGGAGACCGCTGTGAGCCAGAAAAAACCTTGCCTGTATGCCTTGCCCATCAAAGTACGCGCCACAGCATGACTGTCGCAAATTCCAGAATGAATATCTTGCAACAATTGTCGTCCTTCCTCAGGCGTGATGCATCTCATCAAAACTCCAGAAGGGTTTTTCTTGTATAATTCCGAATCGACCATGACATAGCTTTGACTGCGACGTCGGACTCACTCCGCATCATCCCGGTCTTCCGGCAGCTCTTGCTGAGTCAAAAACTTGATGAACGGTGTCCTCTAGTCGGCGTCGAGCATGGCAACTTGGTCTGTAGCTTTTTCGTTGGGGACTGATTTCTTAGCAACAGTCGGCTCGTAGAGATGCTCCACAAAAACGTCAGTCGGGGCTGCTTCACGCTTGGACCCAAACTACGGCAACTCGTCTGCCGCTTCATTGTTGTGTCTCAAGACGTGAGATAACTCCAGTCCATCAAACATGTCCTCAAGTTTGCGAACTTCTTGTCGGTAGGCTTCCATGTTATCATTCGAACAGGACCAATCCTTCATTACTTGGTTGACCACCAGCTAAGAATCTCCGCGTACAATCATCTGTCGTATGTCGAGCGACATAGCGATTCGTAGGCCATGAAGTAAAGCTTCGTATTCAGCGACGTTGTGTGAGGCAGGAAAGTGTATATGAAGAACATACCATAGCCTCTCCCCAATCAGGGAAATCAACACGACTCCCGCTCCCAAGCTGGTGACTCATTTAGATCCGTTAAAATGCATGGTCCAGTATTGCAGCTCCTCCCTGGGTACATCTTCTTGACGCTCGGTCCACTCGGTCACGAAATCCGCCAAGACTTGAGACTTTATAGATGTCCTCATTTTGAAGGTAATATCCAGCGGCATCAGCTCCAGAGCCCCACTTCGCAATGCACCCAGTAACCTCCCGGTTATGGATGACATCGCCGAGTGGAAAAGACGTGACCACGGTAACCGAGTGACTCTGAAAATAATGAGCCAACTTCCTGGCAGTAATTAGAACTTCATATAACAGTTTTTGTACCTGAGGGTAGTGGGTTTTGGCTCCTGCCAGCACCTCGCTAACGAAGTAGATCAGCCTTTGAACCTTCTGAGCTCGTCCTTCCTCCTCGCGTTCGATGACCAAAACCGTGCTGACCACCTGGTGAGTTGCGAAAACGTAGAGCAGCAGAGGTTCTTGAGGGTGAGGTGACGCCAACACGGGTGGCGTTGTAAAGAACTCCTTGAAGTCTTCAAAAGCTTTCTGCGCCTCGGTGGTCCATTGAAAATCATCCGTCTTCTTTAGCAACTTGAAAAAAGACATGCCTCGTTCACCAAGTCTGGAAACGAAACGGCTCAGTGCCGCCATGCAACCAGTAAGCTTTTGGACGTCCTTCTGGGTACTCGGGGGCTTCATATTCCAGATAGCGTTGATCTTTTCTTGATTTGCTTCAATGCCGCGATGAGACACCATAAAGCCAAGTAGCTTGCCTGACGGTACACCGAAAGTGCACTTCTCCAGGTTCAACTTCATTCTGAAGGCCCGAATATTTGCGAAGGTTTCTTCTAAGTCAGCGATCAGGTCTTCTTTCTGCTTGGTCTTGATGACGACATCGTCGATGTATGCTTCCATGTTCCTCCCGAGTTGGGTCTGAAGGCATCTCTGAATCATACGCTTATAGGTGGCTCTGGCATTCTTCAGGGTGAAGGGCATCGTGATGTAGCAATAAGCTCCGAACGGGGTGATGAATGATGTCTTCAGGCAATCGGATTCCTTCAGGCTGATCTGATGGTAACCCGAGTGGCAATCCAAGAAGCTCATAAGCTCGTAGTCAGCTGTTGAATCGATGACTTGATCAATACGGGGCAATCCAAAATGATCCTTGGGGCAAGAATTGTTGAGGTCGGTGTAGTCCACGCACATGCGCCATTGTCCAGTTTTCTTCCGAACCAGGACCGGGTTGGCTAACCAGCCGGGGTGGTAAACTTCCTTAATGAATCCTGCCGCCAAGAGCTTGGTGAGTTCTTCTTTGATAGCATCTTTTTGATCTTGGGCAAAGTGACGGAGTCGTTGCTTTATAGGTTTCGCGTCATCTTTGACGTTTAATGAGTGCTCCATCACCTCCCTAGGAACACCCGGCATATCAGATGGTTTCCAAGCAAAAATATCTTTATTATTCTGGAGGAAGGTGACGAGCGCGCTTTCCTATTTGGGATCTAACTCCGTGCCTATTACAGCAGTTTTGGAAGGATCAGAGGGGTCAAGGAGAATCTTCTTCTTCTTGGCGTTGCCTTCTCCCGACTTGGCTATCTTCTTTGCGGGGATTTCGCCTTCTCCAGATGTTGATGCAGCCAGTCGGACCTCTTGCTGGCCACGTAATCTCTCGCGAGTTTGGGCCATATCGCAGGTGAAGGCTTGCTTGACGTCGCTACACAGGGAGATAACTCCGTTGGGACCGGGCATCTTCATCATGAGGTAGGTGTAGTGTGGTACCGCCATGAACTTGGCGAGCGCAAGTCTTCCGATGATCGCATGATAGGCTGCTTCGAAGTCGGCAACCTCAAAGCTAATGTTTTCTATCCGGAAGTTCTCCTGAGTGCCGAAGGTAATGGGAAGGGTGATATGCCCGAGTGGCGTAGACGACAGCCCTGGGATGACTCCATGGAAAGGGGCTGAACTTGGCTTCAATTCTGTTCTTGGGATTTGCATCTTGTCCAGTGTCTTGGCGAAGAGGATGTTGAGGGTGCTGCCACCGTCGATGAGGACGCGCTTGAGCTTGATGTTGCGAACCACCGAGTCTAGTACCAAAGGATACCGCCCCGGGTGAACCACTCGGTCAGGGTGATCCGAGCGGTTGAACGTGATAGCCAACTCCGACCATCGTAGGTGATGTGGGACTTCGGGTTGTACCGCATTGACTTCTCTATCAGTCAGCTTTTGCTTCCTCTTGGACTCGTACGCCAGCGGTCCCCCGAAGATGTGGTTTAATTTGGCCCTTTGATCTGGAAAAGGCTCAGAGCTGCCAGCTGGGTTGTCCCTCTTGGTTCCCAAAGTGCCGACTCCATCCGACGGCTTCTGGTGTAGTTGAGCTGAGTACTGCTCGGCGAACTGCTTGTAGATGAAACAATCCTTGGCCGCGTGCTTGTGATTTGGATGATGAGTGCATTGGGCGTTAATGATCTTGTCGTAGGCGGCGACTCGGGGATGTTGTTGTTGGTAATTTGACGTCGTGGCGACCAGATCCTCGGGCTTACGCTTGCGATCTTTTTGGCCGTTGCTGTTGCTGTCGTCCTTCTTAGGACGCCAGCTGCTTCCGGATAGCTTGTCGTCCTACTTGCCGTGCCTGTCTTGTCGCGAGGCCTTGATTGCATCGTTGGATTTTGCGTAGGAGTTTGCTGTCTCGAACATCTTCTTGACCGTCCTCAGCGGCTTACGCCCGAATTTGCCGATTAGCAACTCGTCGTGGACTCCTTTCTGAAACGCAGCTATGATAACGTCGTCAGTGATGTCTAGAATCTTGTTTCGCTTCTCCGAGAAACGCCGGATGTAGTCCTTCAATGACTCGTCTGGCTTCTGAATCACATTGTAGAGATCGAAGTGGGTCCTGGGCCTTTCAAAAGTACCCTGGAATTTGGCGATGAAATGGTCCCGAAGCTCGCTCCACGAATCAATCGAACCTCTTGGTTCGCTCGTGAGCCAATTTCTGGCTGAGTTGGCAAGAGCAACGGGCAGGTAGTTCGCCATGGCCTTGCTGTCTCCTCCTGCTGCGCGGATGGCGAGAGTGTAGACGGTCAACCATGACTCGGGGTCGGTTTTGCCGTCGTACTTGTCGATCTCGGTAGGCTTGAAACCACTCGACCAATCCACTCGATGCAGGTCCCGAGTGAACGCGGGTACTCCATCGTCATAGTCGTCGGGCAATCTCCTTCGGTCTTCATAGAAGGGTCTGTTGCGCTCGCGGTGACACCGGTCGAGCACCTCCCGCAAGTCACTCGGCGGGGGTCTTCGCGAGCTACTCTGGTAGTTGGAGTTATGTCAAACCCGGTCATGGACGGGTGGCCGGCCGTGACCTCTCTCATGAGAGTCGGCCGATTGATCTTGATGCTTCCATGCTGCGTTGTGACGAGGGTCTTTGGACTTGTCGGGTGTCTTGCTCTGCTCGGGCCGTCGGTAGTCTTTGGATCACAGCGGTGGTAGGCGGCTTCTCTCTAGTGTTTCGGCGATGGACTCAGTAGGTCTCCGCGTGGAGCCAGAGGGAACGTCGTTGGCTGTGGGGAAAAATTGAGCAAGACTGAGTACTACCCACTGTACTCAACAAGTCATACCGGAAAGAGAGTAATGATGCAGGTAATAACAAAGGAGGCTGAAGGGGATTATTTGCATAAAATACGCATTTATAAACAATAGTTGAATGCGGTAAAAACAGTTGAATTAATTAATCAAAATTGAACCATCACTGCCCACCCCGTTGCGACAGGCCCAAACCACCACTTGAACTACACCAGTTCCATTAGGTCAAATTATTAGAAGAGTTACTAATCACGGTGAATCAGGTTGATCGCCCATAACCACGGGCACGGCTATTCGAATAGTTCTACTCTGATCAGAGGTGTACAACTATACCCACAAGACGCAGTCCCATAACACGTTACCGTGCGCCGACATACCACCACGGTACACCGGAAATGAACAGCGACAGGACCCTTCGCACAACCCTTCCTAACCAAGCGCACCACACCTCAGGTTTCGCCCCCACCTTTAAACCAAGGCAGGCAGCTGTTAACGGTGAAATTTGGTAATCGACTTGGAAGCGGAAGAGGAATCAAAGCAGAGAAGGAGGATTGAGTTCGAGCCAGATTAGGAGTCGTATCGGACCCGGTAGCCGTATCGGACTGGGAAAGATAATGCCATAAAGAGCGTATCGGCCGATACGGATTCGGTTTGATTGAAGGCCGATATGGGTTGTAAGTTGACAGCTTCAACATAGGCTTGGTTTGGGCTTAAGATAAGCTTTAAGGAGGTTGCCAAATAGAGATAAAGCTCAGTTTTAGGCAACTGTATCTTGTAAATTGGGTAGTTATGCTTGTTTGTTAGTTGTAGATAAGATCGTACCCGACAAGGGTTCTGTTGTTATCTCGGGTATAAATATCCCGATAGTTTGTACATGTAAAATTCTGAATCAATCACACAATCAAATCAATCTACTTTCGGCGCATCGCCAACCCTCGCAAGAGGCCTTCTTCGACGAGTTCTTGCTTCTTCGGAGCAGAGGTAAGAACTCGTCCCCGACGATCTGCGTCGTCGGGGCTAACGTGTCGCTTTAGACACGTTAAGCCTCGATGATGTGATCGTCGATTATCATGTCTTGAATAATTTTGATAGGTATCTTAATTAAGCCTTCCCAGCGGTTTACTCGCTTTAGGGTTTATTGCCGACGATGGTTTAATTCTTATGCTTGGCTAGATTGTTCAATACAGCTACCATCCCCAAAAGCAATCGACGACCTGATTTTCTTCGCGTTAAGTCTCAATTCACACTTCGAGTTGCCATCGACCTTAGTCCTGTTTTGAGATCTAACACGAAGCCTGTTTTCGGTTATAACTAAGGATAGTGCCGGGGTTTTAGCCGGTCTTATCTAACACATGTGGTTGCTTTATGTTTCTTGCATGTGTTTGCCACTTATATGTGCAGATCGATAAGTATAGATACGTCGGTCGTGAAGTAATCTTAAGATTTCTTTATGGTTGATGTGTTTATATTGGCCGATTGGCTCATATAAGTTTGCACTAGAGTGCTAGCTAGTGTAGTTACCTTCGTTATTCTTATCGGCCGATGTTATTAGTCGAGATCTACATATCAACGAAGGCTGATAAGATTAGATTCATGTTTTACTTATTCTCTAAGTGAGCCGATATAGCTTTGCCCTATCGGCTAGGCTATGACAATGTGTCATCGATCTATTGACCGATCGGCCATTGTTCTCTGACTTGGTTTACATGTTTCTTGTTGATTGCAGATCAAATCAACTGGCACGCTCTACTTACAACTAGGCAAGCCATTTGGACCTGCACTGGAGTTAAGCAGATCTCCCAGGCCGCCGTGGTAACGCGGAACCCGTTTGGTTGCTGGACGGGTCGAAATTCTGCGCCAACACGCTTTTGGCATGCCCGGTGGGACAACAAGAACACAAGCTTCTCACCAGCAACAAGAATACCTCGAGATGTCAAAGCAGGCCGAGATCGTCGAGGAGAACGTCATTCCCGTGACCGCCGACCAGCTCAGCGCAGAACAAAAAGCTGAGATGGATAGTTTGGTCGAGCAGTTCCAGAATATGTACCTGCAAACATATTCTAGGACTCGGCAGGGCACCTTGATTCAAAAGTCCAAGGTGGTCATGCCGAGTTCCGGAGATGGAGCTGGAACATCGGCGGCGGCGCACGATCACGCCGTCAAGACTGAAGATACTGCAGTGCCGACGTTGCAAGACAGGATTGACTCCGCAGTCCACTCTGCGCTAGTCAATCAATCGGGGATTTTGGTGAACACCTTGACTAATACGGTCAAATCTATCTTAGACGGGTCAATTCACCAGTTCAAGCCTCAGGGGCCGATTTTCTTGCCAGAAAATAAGTTCCCTGCATATCGGACCCTGAGGAATGATCTGAGCACGTCTCAGCCAACAGCGCCGATGCCACCCCCATCGGCGCAGCCGACAACAACATTGCCACTGGTCCTCACCAGGCAGACTGGGGGCAGCCCTCAGCTCATCACCGAGGAACAATACGCTCAATGGGCCAAGGGGAAGCAACCGGTGGTTGAGCCGATGCAGCAAGTTCCCGTCAACCAGCCATCGGCCGGACAACCGCAAGCCCCAGTGTTCAATAGTCCTCCACTTCAAGCTGCATACAACGTGCCACAAGGCTATCAGCAGCACCCCGCAGGACAGTATGGCGTACCGAACTTGGATCATCATTACCAGCCATACTCCCCTAGGCAGTATCAGGTAGAGGGTTTGCAACAATCGTTTCAGCAAGACCTCCCACATCGGCCCGCAGGATATTGGGCCGATATGATAGCCGAAGTGATGCGGGATCAATTCGGCTTGAAGCCCAAGGAGAACTCTACAGTGTATCGGCACCCGTATCCCGAGGAATTTGACAGAGTACCATTGCCGGGCCGATACAAGATCTCGGATTTTTCCAAGTTTTCGGGACAGGACAACGTCTCGACATATGAGCATGTCAGCCGATTCTTAGCACAGTGCGGGGAGGCATCGGCTATCGAGGCGTTGAGGGTGAGGTTTTTCCCTCTGTCCTTATCAGGGTCTGCATTCACATGGTTTTCTTCCTTGCCCTGCAATTCCATCAGAGGATGGATAGATCTGGAGAAACAGTTTCATAGATATTTCTACAATGGCGTACAAGAGATGAAACTGTCAGATCTGACTGCCATCAGGCAACGAGTGGATGAATCGGTCCCTGAGTACATACAAAGGTTCAGAGACATACGGAACAGATGTTATAGCCTCAGTCTGACCGATTTCCAGTTGGCCGATTTGGCATTTCAGGGATTGCTAGGGCCGATACGCGAGAGGTTCTCCTCGTAGGAATTTGACAGCCTCGCTCAGCTGGCACAACGAGTATCGGCCCACGAGCAGCGATTCCAGGAGGCAAAGAAGTTCGCGAAAAAGATTAACACTGTTTATCAGTACGCCTCCGACGATGACGACGATGAAGACGGTGATGTCGACCTAGCCGAGTGGGCCCGGATGAGGAAATCAACAACTTGCCAGTGGGCCAAGAAAGGAGATAAAGAAGATAAATATGATTTCGACATCAACAAGGCCGATAAGATATTTGACCTGCTGTTGCAAGAAAAGCAGATCCAACTGCCAGTAGGTCACGTATTGCCATCGGCCGAAGACATCAAGAAGAGGAGATATTGCAAGTGGCACAATTCCTATTCACACCATACAAATGAATGCAAGATCTTCCGGCAACAAATTCAATCGGCCATCGAGCAGGGCAGAATTAAAATCGATGATGCCAAGCGGCCGATGAAGATTGAAGGCCACCCGTTCCCAATCAACATGGTGCGGGCGGACAGGGCCGATGGCGGTGGCCATCGGACTGGCAAGCGGCCTCATCAGACCTCTGAGGGCCTGATCAGAAAATATCAGCGGAGGTGGAAGGAACAAGCTCAAGACCAAGCCGATCAAGACAACTCCTACGATCCACACTGGGAGTGCGAGTTTTTTCGCTTCTGCTGGAATGAAGGGATGAGGTGTTGCCATCTATCCAGGAGTGCCCTGCATGCAATGGTGCAGAAGATTCTTATCAGGGTAGCTCAAGCAGGCAAACGCATCGGCCGACCAAGCAACGGAAATCTGTGCATGAAAGGCTAGGGCCGATGCACCGAGATCAACACGATGAAGATAAGGAGCAAGTCCAGAACCCCCAATGGTGCCCAAGCGATGTATTCACCAAGACACAAAAGCGGCGGGTTCAGAGGTTAAGGAGGAAAGAGCAAATCCAAGAGCAACAAGCTGAAATACCCCATCGGCCAACCAAGACCAAAAAAGAGTGGAGGATAAAATCCACGGTGGTCAAGGCCGATGAGGGCACCTCCAATACAGCTCAGAGCTACTCATCTTCAAAAGGTAAAAAAATGGCATCGGCGCCTGTTAACATGGTGTTTATATTGCCAGCAGAATACAGTGTGCAGGCAGCCGATGAAGCGATGGCCGATGATGAACAAGGTTCGGCCAGGCTACGGTTGTCACCAGACCAAGCCATCTTTGACAAGCCAGTTGACGCCAGCTACAGACATTTACGGCCGTTGTACATCAAAGGATTCATCAACGGGCGGCCGATGACGAAGATGCTGGTCGATGGCGGCGCAGCGGTCAATTTAATGCCATACCCAACCTTCAGGAAGCTTGGAAAAGTACCTGAAGATCTTATCAAGACAAATATGGTATTAAAGGACTTCAGTGGCAACGCATCTGAGGCGAAGGGGGTCCTGAACGTGGAGCTCACCGTGGGCAGCAAAACAATTCCCACCACCTTCTTCGTCTTCGATGGAAAGGGTTCCTACAGCTTGTTGTTGGGACGAGATTGGATCCATGCAAATTGCTGTGTCCCTTCAACAATGCACCAATGCCTCATGCAATGGCAAGGGGACCAAGTCGAGATCGTGCAGGCCGATCGGTCAGTACATGTCGCCAATGCCGATCTCGCAGTTTGGGAGATGGAGGGAATCGACTGCTTGTCCGGGCGAGTCTAGGACGCCGATTTCCTCAAGATAACTGACTGCGACATCGAGACAATTGAAGACCAAGACAAGCGGTTACTTTAGCGAAGATGCATCATCCACCGTTGACAATGAACAAGATGACCCCTACACAGATGACGCGGTGGATGAGTTAGACGGCAAGTTGGGACAAGGTTTTACGTCGGCCGATGAATTGGAAGAAATTGATATAGGAATAGGTGATAGGCCTAGGCCGACGTATGTAAGTGCTAATTTGCCAAAGGAATACAAGAACAATTTGATAGATCTTTTGAAAGAATTCAGAGATTGTTTTGCATGGGAATACCATGAGATGCCAGGATTAAGCCGATCGATTGTAGAACATCGGCTACCAATAAAACAAGGCTATCGGCCTTTTAAGCAAGCTCCTCGGGGGTTTAAGGCCGATATGCACGAAGCCATAAAAACAGAGATCACAAGACTTTACGACGCCAACTTTATCAGACCCTGCTGATACGCAGAGTGGGTCTCCAACATAGTTCCAGTATTGAAAAAGAACGGCAAGCTAAGGGTATGCGTCGATTTCAGATATCTAAATAAGGCAACGCCCAAGGACGAGTACCCTATGCCGTTGGCTGATTTGCTAGTCGATGCTGCTTCTGGGCATAAGATCATTAGTTTCATGGACGGAAACGCAGGTTACAACCAGATCTTTATGGCTAAAGAGGACATTCATAAGACAGCCTTCAGATGCCCAGGGGCAATCGGCCTATATGAATGGGTCGTCATGACATTTGGTTTGAAGAATGCTGGAGCTACATATCAGAGGGCAATGAATTACATTTTTCATGATCCTATTGGCTCTCTGATTGAAGTTTATATAGATGATGTCGTCGTAAAGTCAAGAGAACATGATATGCACTTGGCCGACTTACGCAAGGTACTAGAAAGGGCAAGGAAATATGGTTTGAAGTTGAACCCTAACAAATGTGCCTTTGGCGTATCGGCCGGTCAGTTTTTGGGTTTCTTGGTCCATGAGAGGGGGATTGAAATCACACAGAAGAACATCGATGCCATCAAGAAAATCAAGCCTCCAGAAAACAAGACCAAGTTACAATCTCTGCTTGGCAAGATCAACTTCGTCCGGCGTTTTATATCAAATCTATCGGGCCGTATAGAGCCATTCACTCCACTGTTGAAAATAAAGGACGACGAAGAGTTCATATGGGGTGACAAGCAACAGAAAGCGCTAGACGATATCAAAGAGTATTTAACTTCTCCGCCGGTCTTAATTTCTCCACAAAAAGGAGTCCCATTCAAATTGTACTTATCGGCCGATGAGAAATCCATCGGCTCGGTCTTGGTTCAAGCTGTTAACGGCAAGGAAAGAGCTATTTTTTATCTCAGCAGAAGAATGTTAGACGCTGAGACAAGGTACATGCCGGTGGAGAAATTATGCCTTTATTTATATTTTTCATGTACTAAATTGAGGCATTACCTGCTTTCCAACGAGTGCATCGTGGTGAGCAAGGCCGATGTGATGAAATACATGTTATCGGCCCCTGTGTTGAAAGGACGAGTCGGGAAGTGGATCTTTGCTTTAACAGAATTTGATCTTCGATATGAATCGGCCAAAGCAATCAAAGGACAAGCCCTGGCCGATTTCATCGTTCAACATAGAGATGACTCAGTTGCATATGCAGACATTGTGCCATGGACATTGTATTTCGATGGATCCGTCTGCAGACACGGTTGCGGTATCGGCCTAGTCATCATATCCCCTCGGGGGGCAAATTTTGAGTTCGCTTTCACTATCAAGCCTTACTATACCAACAATCAAGCAGAATATGAAGTGGTGCTTAAAGGCTTGCAGTTATTACAAGAAGTCGAGGCCGATGCCGTGGAAATCATTGGTGATTCACAGCTAGTAATTAGTCAACTTTCTGGGGAGTATGAGTGCAGAGACGATATTCTCAAAGTCTACAATGAGGAGTGCAAATAGTTATTACATGGTTTCCGGATCGTAACGATGAGGCATATACCCAGGAAGCAGAATTTTGAAGCCAATGATTTAGCTCAGGGGGCATCGGGATACAGGCCGATGGCTAAAGACGTTCCGATTCAGATTGCTCTCGTGCACGCCGATGACTGGAGGTTTGATATCATTGAGTATTTGAGAAATCCTTCCCAATCGGCGTCACGCAGAATGAAATATAAAGTTTTACACTATGTCTTATTGGACGATAACCTATATTATCAGACGATTGATGGTGTCCTACTCAAATGCCTAGGTCCTGAGGAGGCTAAAACTGTTATGAGCGAAGTACATGAAGGGATTTGCAGCACCCATCAATCGGCCCATAAAATGAAATGGCTGATGAAGCGCGTCGGATATTTTTGGCCAACCATGCTAGAGGATTGCTTCAAGTATTATAAAGGATGTCAGGATTGTCAGAAATTTGGAGCAATTCAGAGAGCACCGGCATCGGCTATGCATCCAATCATAAAGCCGTGGCCGTTTCGTGGATGGGGAATAGATATGATCGGCCAGATTAACCCACCATCAAGTAAGGGACACAAGTATATATTAGTGGCTACAGATTACTTCACAAAGTGGGTTGAGGCCGTTCCCCTTAAGAAGGTTGATTCCAAAGACACTATTCAGTTCGTCAAGGAGCACATCATATATCGGTTTGGGTTACCTCAGACAATAACTACCGATCAGGGATCAATCTTCGTGTCCGATGAGTTCGTCCGATTTGCTGACAGCATGGGCATCAGATTACTCAATTCTTCTCCTTACTACGCGCAAGCTAATGGGCAGGCAGAGGCTTCTAATAAGTCTTTAATCAAATTAATCAAGAGGAAAATTGACGAACAGCCGAGGCAATGGCATACAACGCTGGCCGATGCCCTTTGGGCGTATCGGATGGCTTGCCATGGTGCAATCCAAGTGCCTCCCTATCAGCTGGTCTACGGGCATGAAGCTGTACTACCATGGGAAACCGCCATCGGCTCAAGAAGGGTTGCTTTGCAAGACGACTTGACAGCCGATGAGTACCATAATCTTATGGTTGATGAATTGGATGATTTGGCACATGTTCGATTACGGGCCTTAGAGAAAATCAAGCGTGATAAAGATAGAGTAGCCCGTCATTATAATAAAAAGGTCATTGCCAAGTCGTTTGAGGAAGGAGACCTTGTATGGAAATTAATAATGCCGATTGGTTCCAGAGATAATAAATTCGGCAAGTGGTCACCTAATTGGGAAGGCCCCTTTCGAATTCATCGATGTGTTCCTCACAATGCCTATCTGCTCAAGGGATTAGATGGCGAGATTTATGGATGAGCTCTCAATGGCAAATACTTGAAACAATATTATCCCAGTATCTGGATTGACTCATGATCGGCCCTCTAGCCGACTTATGATTACAGCCGATGTAATTAAGCATCGTCTTTAGATGGCCGGTATATACTATCGCCCTTAGTTCAAAATTTCAGAATATGAGCCCTCATCTTCCAAAATTTGGGGGGCATATATATATACAGGAGTTCTCGCATTGGATTTTTCAGTTGGCAATTGACTTCGGCTTTCTGGCCGATGAGATTGTTTATAATGAGATTGTTCATATTAAAGATATATACATGGACAGGTGTTTTTTTTTCATCAGAGGAGATTGAACTCAGAGGATTTCAGAGGCAATGATTAGGCTGGAATTTTCAAGACAAATTCGGCTGCATGGCCGATAAGGAGTATGTTTATACATTATAAAAATAAGATATGCTACATCACCCTATGAAGTCCGCAATAGCAGCAATGGCTTTACGGCGAATCTGCTTAACGTCTTCAATAGCCTGGGCATCATCGGCCATCGTCCCTGGGATCGGTTTCAGTGATTTGCTTAGGGTCGCGAGGTACTTGGCCAATGCCTTGAGCTTTGCCGTCTGATCTTCTATGGCCTTGGGTGATGCAGCTATTCCGGCTTCGACTTCTTGGATTTCTCGGCGTGTAGTGGCCAGCTTCGATTCTAGCTCTGCCTGGAGGCAACGGAGTTCTTCAAGTCTATTTTTCAATATAATCGGCTCCACCGCTAGCTCGTCCAACTTCGTCTTATCGGCGTTAACTTGAGCTTTGCTAGCGGTCAGGGCCGATTCCAGTTGTTCGCGCTCTCGTCGCTCTGTGAGTCTTTCTTTTGCTTTGAAAAGCTTGAATCAGTGTTGTTCCAGGAAGATGGCCGGTGTGAGGATCTCCATCAGGTCTTCGGGCAGTTCGTTTTGGATTTCTTGTACCCTGGCTCTGATGGAGGAACAATCCTCTACCAAACACTCCAGCGAGGCTTCTAGCCGATTCCCAATATCGGACAGTCGGTTCTTTAATTCGTCAGAGATCGGCGCCTTGGCGGTGCTGGGCAGTTCCTTGTCCTCGTCATCAAGAAATTGGCCGATGTCAAATGAAAACATATCGGCTAGGCTCTGTAAACAGCAACATAGGTCAAGGTCAGTCTTGTCAAATGGGAGCTGACGAAAGGGGATCGGGCTAGGTCTCATTACCTGAGTTGGAGTATCGGTGGTGTTTGCATCGGCCTCCCTTTGCTGTGTTGAGGCAGTAGGCGATGGGGTTGGCCGATGTGGCGAAGGTGCTGGGGCCCTAGGCTGAAAAGCAAGGGATTGGTAAGTAGGGTTGTGAGATTAGCATGATAATATATAAATCAACTCTTACCGAGGCGACCGGAGAGGGTGCTGGAGAAGGAGACGGAGTCCTCAATCGTGCTTGAGCCCGCTCACGCCGTTGTAGGGTTGCTTTCTTAGTCCTTGGCAGAGAGGCCGATTGAGTTCTTTCCTTCAGTATAGATGATGCCACAGCCTGAAAAGGATATCAAATTAAAGCCAAGCAATAGGAAGGGGTTATGTGAGCATGGAGAAGAAATTGTGTTTACCTTGCGGATTGCATGTTTGGTCTTTTTCGGTTGGGGGGTATCACTTTGGTCATTGGCCGGTGGGATCTCAGTGGTTTCGGCTGATGTTTCCTTGATAGCTTCAGTCGATGTGTTTTCTTCATATGTATCGGCGGCAGCTGCATCGACTTCTTCCTCCATTACTTGTTCTTTGAGAAACTCTTCTATGGAGGGATCCAGCTCTTCGAGATCTTCTTGGTCGTCAATTTTGGCTTTTTTGCTGGATTTTTGGGCTTTGCCCTTAAATGGCGCTTTCCTCTTGGGGTTTTCCTTGATCATCGGCCCCTGGAGCAGTGATGGTATCTTTGGGGCAGTGAGGCCGATGATGGACTCCAGGATGGTTGACCCCGATGGAGCTATGGCTTGAGCATAGAAAATCTTCTGTCCACTGTTGCTCATAGAAGGAATCGGCTCATCTGGTACTTGGGGACTGATGCCTTGGATAAGCTCTGTTACATAGAACCTGGCCGATTGGTGGAAAATATGAGCGGCCCACTCTTGCCACCAGGTTTGGAAATTGATGTGGACAAAGGTATTCAGGTGCAGCCGATCACAGTCACCAAGATTTGGGAGTTCGATTTCCATCGCCTTGCTCATAACTAGAGCCGATGAGACTGTGCCTCTGCTCTCTAGGAGTTTATGAAGGTATAAACTGATGGGAAGTTGCCCGAGCCCGCATTGCCTAGCTGCTGTCATTGGGTTATAAAATTCATAGGACAGGCTGGTGCTCCTTCCCTGAAAAATGCCTAACGGGAGCAGGCATGGAGTGAGGCCGATCATAAACACCTCTCTGCACTCCATGTCATCGTTTACCAAGCTCAGTTGCAGATCTTCTGGGAGCTCATAGTCTCGGTCCGATGTATAGATAAATATGTCCATCTTGGCTGATGGAGGGCCGGTGAAAAAACGGATGAACCATGTAGCCATGTCATCGGCCGATTGATCTGCGCCAGGGTAGACGGAGGCTGCTTCTCCATAAGACATGCATCGTCTGCTTCTGGGATCTTCGTGATCGGCATACTTCGATGGGAAGCGCGAGTCCGATAGAGGTGGCCGATCAACCATGGTGTTGGTGTGAATTGTTAGCCACAGTTGGATGAACCACCATGGTCCCCCGTGTGCCACGGTTTGTTTCAGCATCAAGTCTTGTGTGGCAATGTGGAGTAGCCGATATACAGCTCCTAAGAGATATCGGCCGAGAGGGATTTGTTTTTTGCTGACCAGGGCCTGAGCCAGGTGCTGACAGTTTGTTGTGGGGCCGTAGGTCGATCCGCAGAAGATGAATCTTTCCAACCACAATGTCAGGAAAGCTACATGTTCTCGCTCTGAGACCGATCCTTGTTCCATATGCTCAGAGATGTACCTAGACCAGCCTCCAATTTTCTTGGTCTTCAGTTTGTGGCTGCTGTTTATCAGGAGGCTGAAGGGATTAATCTCAGAGTCGATGTCTAGTCCTGTGAGTACCTTGATATCTATGAGGGTTGGGGTCATCGGACCTTGCTTGAACATGAAGGCGTTCAAGGTACTTGACCAGAAGTAGCTGGCAGCTGACATTAGTGGCTCATTTTTCTTGGTATCGGCCAGGGACAGAGTTATGCATTGGCCGATTCCAATCTCGTCCCAGTGGACTTGTTTGACAGCAGCAATCCTTTTGTGCCAGGTCCTGTATCCGTTTAGCTTCGATGGCCATGACCTGAAGGTGTGTTTCCACGTAGAAACAGTGGGCTTGGCTTGCCTGAAGGGGATTCTGTCTGTTTCGGCGTTGATTAGCCAGGTTGGGTCGCAGTCGCCCATGGGGCCCAGGAGAAAGCGATGGGATTTATCGTCGGTAGGGATCAAGATTTGGTTTTCGAAGACCTAAATCGTGAGAACGACAATGAGAATATAAGACCCGGGGGGAACAGAGAGTAAAACCCTAACTTGGAGAAATCGACGGGGAAAGCGATAATGCAGGATTGAACAAGTCGACTTACCGCGGGGATCTCAGAGGCGTAGAATGGGGCGGAAGCCATTGTTGTTGAAGAAGGGATCGCTGCGAAAGGGGTCGATGTCGATGGAGTACCGAGCGGTCGCTGGAGTTGAAGAACACGAAGAGCTTGTTGGATCGGCGGCGGAAGTTGTCGAATCTGGATCTGCGCGGTTTTCAGACAAGACCTAGCTAAGAAGTCGATGGGTTCCTCGGAGCTAATTCCGCCACATTATATAATGAAGCGGAATTGGGGGGCATGTGTTAACGGTGAAATTTGGTAATCGACTTGGAAGCGGAAGAGGAATCGAAGCAGAGAAGGAGGATTGAGTTCGAGCCAGAGTATGAGTTGTATCGGACCCGGTAGCCGTATCAGACAGGGAAAGATAATGCCATAAAGAGCGTATCGGCCGATACGGATTCGGTTTGATTGAAGGCCGATATGGGTTGTAAGTTGACAGCTTCAACGTAGGCTTGGTTTGAGCTTAAGACAAGCTTTAAGGAGGTTGCCAAATAGAGATAAAGCTCAGTTTTAGGCAACTGTATCTTGTAAATTGGGTAGTTATGCTTGTTTGTTAGTTGTAGATAAGATCGTACCCGACAAGGGTTCTGTTGTTATCTCGGGTATAAATATCCCGATAGTTTGTACATGTAAAATTCTGAATCAATCACACAATCAAATCAATCTACTTTCGGCGCATCGCCAATCCTCGCAAGAGGTCTTCTTCGACGAGTTCTTGCTTCTTCGGAGCAGAGGTAAGAACTCGTCCCCGACGATCTGCGTTGTCGGGGCTAACGTGTCGCTTTAGACACGTTAAGCCTCGATGATGTGATCGTCGATTATCATGTCTTGAATAATTTTGACAGGTATCTTAATTAAGCCTTGCCAGCGGTTTACTCGCTTTAGGGTTTATTGCCGACGATGGTTTAATTCTTATGCTTGGCTAGATTGTTCAATACAGCTACCATCCCCAAAAGCAATCGACGACCTGATTTTCTTCGCGTTAAGTCTCAATTCACACTTCGAGTTGCCATCGACCTTAGTCCTGTTTTGAGATCTAACATGAAGCCTGTTTTCGGTTGTAACTAAGGATAGTGCCGGGGTTTTAGCCGGTCTTATCTAACACATGTGGTTGCTTTATGTTTCTTGCATGTGTTTGCCACTTATATGTGCAGATCAATAAGTATAGATACGTCGGTCGTGAAGTAATCTTAAGATTTCTTTATGGTTGATGTGTTTATATTGGCCGATTGGCTCGTATAAGTTTGCACTAGAGTGCTAGCTAGTGTAGTTACCTTCGTTATTCTTATCGGCCGATGTTATTAGTCGAGATCTACATATCAATGAAGGCTGATAAGATTAGATTCCTGTTTTACTTATTTTCTAAGTGAGCCGATATAGCTTTGCCCTATCGGCTGGGCTATGACAATGTGTCATCGGTCTATTGACCGATCGGCCATTGTTCTCTGACTTGGTTTACTTGTTTCTTGTTGATTGCAGATCAAATCAACTGGCACGCTCTACTTACAACTAGGCAAGCCATTTGGACCTGCACTGGAGTTAAGCAGATCTCCCAGGCCGCCGTGGTAACGCGGAACCCGTTTGGTTGCTGGACGGGTCGAAATTCTGCGCCAACAGCAGCCCTCTCTCGTGCCTAGGTGAATCCGGCAGCTGATCAACGGGTAAACCCCCCCGACCTAACTCCATCACGCCCACCCTCGCCTGGGTACATCGGCTAGGAAAAAGCCATACTACAAGTCCAGCCATTACCCATGCTGGCTTCTGGAAAGTACAATAATTATTCCAGGGTTTCCCGCTAACTGGTCCTTAATTGTCATGAGCACGACCATCAAAACCATGTGCTCACAACCCACCATTATCCAGGTTTTAGTTGGACTAATTATTTAATCATTCACGATTAACCATCGTGAGCTGACATTAAATGACCATCGTTAAATAATAGTGAGGCATTGGTGATCCCTTTAATGTGCTAATGTTACTAAGCAGGGCTAAGCATGTTCTATCCTAGCGACTACTTAAATTACTTCCCAAGCTATCAAAGGAATAAGATAATTGAAATATAAAGCTGAGTACATTAGGTAAATAAGCCCATAAATGACATTATAAAACAATGCAGTATTTAGAGAAAAGTAAGACATTCGTAATTTAGGTACAATATGTTCAAGTGAATGAGTATGACTTGCCTTGCTCTTGCGCTAGATCGACCTCGGCAACGACCTTGAAGTAAACTGGAGAGTCAGAATTACCGGAATCTAAACGACAAACAAAGCACACAAGCAAACAGGCTATAAGTCTACTGAAACAGAGAACAAAACTATTTTTAATGGATTCTAGACATTTTTATGAATTTTTTGCAACTTGAACGGACTCAAACGGAGTCCGGATGAATTAGTTATGAATTTTAGAAGTTTAATTGTGTTTTTACTATAAACAGAAAAGTCCTTATTCAATTATTGCGCAATAAAACCCTAGGGCTGACGTCACTGACGCCAGGGCTGACGTCAGAGGAGTCAAGGCTTGGGCTGGCCCGGGAAGGAGAAGGAAAATGGGCCGACGGCCCAAAAGAGGAAAAAGAAAAAGGAAAAAGAATTTTCCCAGGGATTTATTTATTGCGCTTGAGGTTTTAATTGATTAAAATTATTTCTAAGGCTTTGAAAAATTCCACTAAAAATCCTATTAATGTATTTTAACATGGGAAACTCAAGAAAAATCCTACCATGCCATTTCCACTTGATTTAATATATTTTTAAATTGGAATTTTGCTCTAGGTTAAAAAGGAAAATTTATTTTACACGATTTATTTCACGAATTTTACCAGGAAAGCAAACTTCGGGGTGTGACAGTGGTAGGCGGCTTCTCTCGGGTGTTTCGGCAATGGACTCAGTAGGTCTCCGCGCGGAGCCAGAGGGAACGCCGTTGGCTGTGGCTGCGACAATGGTCTTGATCTTGTCTAGAAGTGGTGTTACCGCAGCGGGTGCCGCTTCGATGACGGTGTCGATGAGGGTGAGGGCGGCGACCGTGCTCTGTTGCGGCATGGCGAAGATGTTGGCGTTGTCGACTCATGTCTGGAGTATGGCCTTGTGGGCGGAGCGCCCAGTCGCCCTCAGGTCTCGTTTTCCTCTTGTCAGCTTCTTCTTTCCGCTTGATCTCCTTCTCCTTGCGCTTGCTCTCCTCCTCCATACGCTTGCGCTCTTGCTCAAGCTTGGCTCGTTATTCTTCTGCAATCCTTCGAGCCATGGCCGAGTCGATCTCGGCTACTTCGGCCATGAGGACGTTGAGGAACATCGGATCATTGTCTTTGTCAAAGTCAGAGTCGTTGAACTCGTCTGTGGAGATGTCGTAGAGGTCGTCGAAGTCGGAAGAGCTGAGGTAATCATTGAGCTCTGTAGATGAGCACGACCCAAGCGATTGGAGTATGATGGCGATTTCCCTTGAGCCCAGATCGCAGCATGATGATGATGATGATGATTCTCCCAAGTGGATCGATTCCAACTCGAAAGACAGAAGATTCTGGTAGATCTCAGCGTCGTCCGGTAACCCGAACGGCGCCGAGTGGCTTCCCCCTCCCGACTGGTTCGAATCCGAGTCAAGAAGAGAGAGCTTGCTGAATTTGTCGGTGATGAACTTGAGGCTGCCGAAGCGAAACGCCTGCCCAGGGGCGAAGACGAAGTCGTCGAAGCCTGATGAAGATCCCATCGCGCTTGTCGGCGAGATAAATAGGAAAACTTGATGCACAGGCCCCTACCTGGCGCGCCAACTGTCAAAACTTGGTTTCGGCAATAAGAAATTGGGGGTAGCAGTCAAGCGTCAAACACGATGGGTTAGTATGCAAAGGGATTTAGAGAGATTCAGGCCCTCTCAACGAGAGGTAATACCCTACTCCTATTTCGGGGATTCGATCTGTCGAGTGGTTTATTGATCTCATGATCTCTTTCAATCTGTGTTCTCGTGAGTTTTCTCTCTGTAGTCATCTATCTCTCAAGGGACGTCCTACCCTCCTTATATAGTCTCGGAGGATAGGCTTACATGTCGGAGACCTAATCACACTCTATGTCGGACTCCTCAATCCTACCAACTTTGGACAATAAGCCGTTACCTTATCACAATGGTAACGTAATACCCAAGTCCTAAGTCGGTTTACATAATCATGAGTCATAACCTATCCCCTATGGTAAGTCGGATAGGCCACCCGTGAGGGTATCCGGTACCCATAATCTCCACACTCATTTCTAGGCCTGCCTTATATGGCTGGAATAAGTCTATTTTTCCTCCCTCATCTATTTAACCTCCCTAATCATTGGACCGGGTCATGCTGGACTAGCCCATCGTGCCAAGGTATAGGCCTAGGCACGACCCAACTGTCAGGCCGGGCCAGCACGGGCTCGACTCCCGACAACAGTCAGTTCGTGCCATGCCTGGCCCGGGCCAAAAGTCTGTGCCACGTGCCGGGTCATCGAGCCCAGGCCTTTTAGCCAACTATACTCCCCCTGATGTCGCTCCTACTATATGTCGCGGCCGGCCGATGGGGCGCGCCCGTCCGGCGACCAGCCGGCGGCCGCGCGGTGCCGTGTAGTGGACGAATCGATGTGGCGCAGGCAGCCGAGATGGCGCGATGCGGGCGGCCACGGAGAGTGGACAGCCATGGCAGGTGGCCAGCGTCTCAGGCACCAGACGGGCGGGCGCACAGCAGGCGGGTGCACTATGGGTGGCTGATGGGAGGACGCGCTGCGGGTGGCCGTCGAGCGGGTGCGCTATGGGAGGACAAGGGACGGCGCTGCTGGCCGACGCCATGGCTGCTTGGGGTGGCGCCGCGACTGGTGTGGTGGGCCAGCAGCCATTTTTTTCTTTCTTTCTTCTTTCTTTCTTCTCTCCCATGATAGCGCCGGTTGCCGTTAGCATGGCCATCGCCGGCGGGCTCGTGCACGGCGTGGCCTAGCGTAGTTTGGTGCTTGGTTCAGCGCGACGGCCAAGCGGCATGGCGGCCGAGCAGACGAGACGGTCGGCGCCGAGCGGGGCGCGGTCGACGGTCGGCTGCTCGTGGCACGGCGTCGTGAGAGGCTGTAGGATCAAAGATGTCAACTAGACGGGGGGTAAATAGGCGATTTTAATCAAAACTAACCTAAGTTGCTAGGCTCAGCAAGGGACAAGTCTATCTAAGCAACTAAGTTATGTTTTGCAAACCTAGGGTGATAGTGGCTCAAGTATGTCTCTAGCAATGTGAATTGCACAAAAGTAAATGCAATAAGTAAAGGGACAAGAGACAAAGAAGTTTTTCACCGAGGTTCAGAAACTCACCGGTTTCCTACGTCCCCGTTGAGGCGAGCCCAACTCCACCGCTCAACCACGAAGCCACCGCACGCCCCCTTCGTCAAGGGGTGGGCAAGATGGGAGCCGGCCCACGGAGAGGACTACCAAGCCTCGATCACTAGGGTAGTTCTTCCTTCACTCCGAAGGTGGTGAACTCCAAACCACTCACAATCGGCACCGGGCCTCCTCCACAATCTCCTTGGAGAGGTCACCGGGCAAGCACCTTCACAATCCGTCTAGGAGACGGCAACCTCCAAGAGTAATAAGCGATAACCCGGCTTGGAGATGATCAAGTGCCACACTAACTCAACAAGAAAGCCAAAGCACTTGACTCTTGGCTAATCCACTCTCAAACCACACTAAAAGATGAACAAAGGCTCAAGTATGTGTAAGAGAGGTGCAAGGGGTGTATGCAATTGAAGCAAGTGCCAAGAGAGCCCCCTTGCTACAAATGGGGGGTATTTATACCCCAAACCCCCAAAACTAGCCGTTGGGGACGAAATCCACCAACTCTGTGTATTGCCGGTCAGACCACAATTATGTGCCCGGTCAGACCGGACTACTTCGCAACAGCTGAAAAACTAGCCGTTGAACTGCATTAAATGCACTAGGACCACAAACCTAGGGTGACAAGCTTCATTTTCGCAAAGAAGAGCCAAATAGCAATAAATCCCAAGCAAAAGGCAAGCGACTAGTCAATATTAACAAACAGCAACCATGGTGCATGATCTCAAGCAACATTTGAGAATTCTATGACATTTAACTCATTCCTCAACTTGCAAAAGCGGGTTTCATCAAGAGGCTTGGTAAATATGTCAGCTAGTTGATCTTCAGTTCTTATGTGGCTAATGACTATGTCACTTTTGGCAACATGGTCTCTTAGGAAGAGGTGGCGAATGTCAATATGCTTGGTTCTAGAGTGTTGGACCGGGTTGTTTGCTATCTTTATGGCACTATCATTGTCACATAGGAGTGGGGTTTTGATGAAAGTAATGCCATAGTCCAACATGGTTTGTTTCATCCAAAGCAATTGGGCACAACAACTACCCGCCGAAACATATTCCGCCTCGGCAGTAGAGAGGGCTACGGAGTTTTGTTTCTTGGATGACCATGACACAAAGGATCTACCAAGCAATTGGCAACTACCGGATGTACTCTTTTTATCCACTTTGCAACCGGCATAATCCGAATCGGAATAGCCGACTAGCTTGAACTTAGCACCTTTTGGGTACCACAAGCCAATATCTAAGAATCCTTTTCACGGCCACTAAGTGACACTCCTTGGGGGCGGCTTGAAACTATGCACACATGCAAACACTAAACATGATATCCGGCCTAGATGTGGTAAGATAAAGCAAGCTACCAATCATAGAGCGATAAAGCTTTAAATCTACCGGTTTACCTCCCTCATCAAGGTCGAGGTGGCCATTTGTTGCCATTGGAGTCTTGATGGGCTTTGCATCCTCCAAGCCAAACCTTTCGAGTAAGTCCTTGACGTATTTGGTTTGGCTCACAAAGGTCCCATCCTTGAGTTGTTTGATTTGTAGTCCAAGGAAGAAGCTCAACCCTCCAATCATGGACATCTCAAATTCCCTAGACATCATATCACCAAATTCTTTGCAAAAATCTTCATTAGTAGAACCGAATATGATGTCATCAACATAAATTTGACACACAAAGAAATCATCACCAATGATTTTAGTGAAAAGAGTTGTGTCAACTTTACCAATTTTGAAACCCTTTGATAAAAGAAAATCTCTCAATCTTTCATACCAAGCTCTAGGAGCTTGTTTCAAGCCATAGAGAGCTTTTGAGAGTTTGTAAACATAGTTAGGATTTTTAGGATCTTCAAAACCGGGTGGTTTCTCAACAAACACAAGTTCGGCAATTTCACCATTTAGAAAAGCACTTTTCACATCCATTTGAAAAAGCTTTATATCAAAGCATGATGCAAATGCAAGTAGGATGCGAATGGCTTCAAGCCTTGCCACGGGGGCAAAGGTTTCACCAAAATCCAAACCTTCAACTTGTGTGAAACCTTGAGCCACCAATCTTGCTTTGTTCCTTATCACCAACACATTCTCATCTTACTTGTTCCTAAAAACCCACTTTGTCCCTATGACATTGTGGTCTCTAGGTCTTTCAACCAAAGTCCACACTTTGTTTCTTGCAAAGTTGTTAAGCTCTTCATGCATAGCATTTATCCAATCCGGATCACCAAGAGCTTCATCTACATGTTTTGGCTCAAGACAAGAAACAAAAGAGTAATGCTCACAAATCGAAGCAACACGAGATCGAGTTTGAATACCCTTACTAATGTCATCCAAAACTTGATCAATTGGGTGATCCTTTGAGAGAGCATTATGAATTCTTGGCGGCATAGGTGCATCTTGTGCCTTGTCCTCCTCCACATCAACTTGAGCTTGGCTTAGCGTAGCGGAAGTAGTTTCCTCAACTTGAATGGAAGTGGAAGGCTTGTCTTCCACTTCAACGGGCTTGATCTCTCCAATAGACATGTTCTTCATTGCCCTCATCAAGCCCTCATCACCTACATCATCCAAATTCTCGTGCCCCTCTTGGGAGCCATTAGTTTCATCAAATTAAACATCGGCGGTTTCTTTCACAATACCTTTGTTCTTATTGTAGACCCAGTATGCCTTGCTATTGGAGGCATATCCTAGAAGAAAACCTTCATCACACCAACTTTCAAATTTGGTTAGTCTAACACATTTTCGATAAATATAGCATTTACAACCAAAAACACGAAAATAGGCAGCATTTGGCTTCCTCCCAACAATTAGCTCATAGGAAGTCTTTTTCAAAAGACGATGCAAATAAAGCCTATTTGTTGCATGGCAAGCGGTGTTTATGGCTTCCGCCCAAAAGGAATCAGAAACACCATATTCATCTAGCATAGTCCTTGCCATCTCAATCAATGTGCGATTTTTCCTCTCCACTACACCATTTTGTTGTGGTGAGTAGGTAGCGGAGAGCTCATGCTTAATACCAAGATCATCACAATAGTCCTCAATATTGGTATTTTTAAACTCCGAACCATTGTCACTTCTTATTTTCACAAAAGTGCAGTTAAATTTATTTTGGTCCCTTTTTGCAAACTTTTTGAAAAGCTCGGCAATAATAGACTTTTCATGCAAAAAGGACACCAGAGTATAACGAGAATAATCATCAACAATGACAAGACAATGACTATTTCCACCAATGCTCTTATAGGTTGTTGACCCAAACAAATACATATGTAGGAGTTCCAATGGTCTAGATGTGGACATGATGCTTTTGGAAGAATGAGAGCATGCAACTTGCTTGCCGGCTTGACAAGCACCACAAAGTTTGTCCTTCTCAAACTTCACGTCTTTCAAGCCCACAACTAGATCACGTTTTGAAAGTTTGCTCAATTGATACATACCAACATGGGCTAGCCTCCTATGCCAAAGCCAACCCAATGAAGTTTTCGCAACCAAACAAGTTTTCAAATTTGCTTCACTAGAGTTGAAATCAACCAAATAAAAATTTCCATAACGAAAGTCTTTGAAGATGCAAGATTTGTCATGAAGGCTAGTAACAATCACATCTTGAGGATTGAAGGTACATGACAAACCAAGATCACAAATTTGTGCAACCGAAAGCAAATTGAAATTGAGTGATTCAACAAGAGAGACATTTGTAATTGATAGATTATTGGTGATAGCAACTTTACCTAACCCAATTACCTTTCCTTTGCTATTATCACCAAAAGTGACTCTCTTGAGTTTTGCTTCCTACTTCAAATGTGGTGAACATGCTCCTATCACCGGTCATGTGTTGAGTGCACCCACTATCAAGCACCCAATGACTTTCACCGGTGTGGTAGTTCACCTACAAAAGAAGATCAAGCTCTTTTAGGTACCCAAACTTGTTTGGGTCCTTGAAGGTTAGAGACCAAAGCCTTGCGCACCCAAATGGTATTCTTTTTACCACCAAGTATAGGGGAACCCACATATCTAACATAGATAGTACCATCATGAACCTTCCTAAGCATATAGTGAGAATTGAACATACAAGTCTTAGGAGGCTTACCATCGGTGCAATCATTAGCCATATGCCCAATCTCACGGCACTTATGGCAATACTTACCATTGCTCTTGACAAAACGAGGAGCATGGTGAGAAGGTTTCTTACCCTTCTTTGGAATGAATCCAAGTCCCTCCTTGTTAAGGATGCATCGTTGCTCACTCAAGATTTTGTCAAGAGTGTTCTTACCCTTGAAGCACCTTTCCAAGCTTTTGTTGAGCTTGGCCACTTGCTTCTTAAGCTCATTGTTCTCAACAACAAGTGAGGCATCACAAATAGAAGCACAAGAGCTAGAGCTAGGCATATCTATAAGATCATCACAAGAAGTAGATATGCTGGATGATACAACATGAGCAATATGACAAGAAACACTATCATCAAGCAAATCACAAGATATGCCAACATCAATGTGAGCTCCATGTTGTGTAGTGGTAAGAAGAGTATCATGAGCTTTCTTAAGCTTCTCATGAGAAATGGTGAGTCTCTCATGAGAAGTCTTTAGCTCCCCATACAAGGTCTCCAAAGAAGCATGATCCTTCTTTAGAGCCTTGAACTTGACAATCTCCTTCTCACTATACGCATGGAGCTCCTTAAACATGCTCACAAGCTCATCATAGGAAACATCATCATCACTTTTACTATCACTACTGATGTTACCTTGGTGGAGCCCTTTACCATGAGGCAAAATGGAGAGAAGAGTGATGGAGCCTCCTTGATAGCAATTCCGGCCATGTTCTTCTTCTTAGAACCTCCATCATCATCACTATCATTGTCGGACTCAGATTGAGAATCGGTGCTCTCAACATTTGAGTCCCATTATCCAATGAAGGATTCAATCTTCTTTCCTTCCTTCTTAAGCTTTTTCATGAGCTTGTAGCCTCCACTCTTCTTCTTGGATGACTTGTCTCCATCGTCACCTTTTGAAGGACACTTGGAAGCAAAGTGCCCTTTCTCTCCACACTCAAAGCATCTCAAGTTGGAGAGAGTCTTGTTGGGTCTTCTATTTCTTCTTCTATTGGAGTTAGAGTCATTTTCCTTCTCCTTTCTTCTTCCCAAAAGATCATTGAATCTCATAGCAAGAAGTGCAATATCTTCCTCCAAGTCATCATTGCCTTCACTAGCTTTTGCCTTTCCCTTGTCTTCCACCTCGGCTTGAAGAGCAATACTTGTCTTCCTTGATGGTGAGGCTTCCTCCATCTCCTTCTTTTTCAACTTGTACATGTCATTGGTGTTGATCTTGCCCAAGAGACTAGCGGGTGTCATTCTTGACATGTCCGAGTTGATGAAAAAGGTGACTAAGTTCTCATACTTGTCCGGTAGAGCCCTTAGCATCTTTTGAGCCACCTCATGGTCGGTGTAGATTGCCCCAAGCCCCTTGAGATCATTGACTATCACATTTAGCCTCCCATACATATCATTTACACTCTCATGAGGCAACATAGCAAAAGTCTCATATTGAATCTTGAGGAAGTGAAGCTTAGCATCCTTGTACTCACTAGTGCCCTCATGAATCTCACTCAACTTGTTCCATATCTCATATGCGGTCTCAAGGTTGCTCACTCTATCAAACTCCTCTTGGCTCAAAGAGTTGAACAATGCATTCATGGCTTGAGCGTTGAGTTGGAGGTTGCGGTCATCAACTTCCGTCAAGGGGCTACCGGTGATGGCAAAACCTTCATCCACAATGCTCCAAATATGAAAGCTCATAGCCTTAAGATGAGTAGACATTTTAATTTTTCAAGTGGAATAATTTGTGCCATTGAACATGGGAGTCTTCCCTTCATGGTTCACCTCGTTCGACATCTTCTCTCTAGGCGGTGAAGCCCAATCAAGAGAGATCAAGCTCTGATACCACTTGTAGGATCAAAGATGTCGACTAGAGGGGGGTCAAGGCGATTTTAAAACTAAATGACACTTAATCAAAACTAACCTAAGTTGCTAGGCTCAGTAAGGGACAAGTCTATCTAAGCAACTAAGTTATGTTTTGCAAACCTAGGGTGATAGTGGCTCAAGTATGTCTCTAGCAATGTGAATTGCACAAAAGTAAATGCAATAAGTAAAGGGACAAGAGACAAAGAAGTTTTTCACCGAGGATCAGAAACTCGCCGGTTTCCTACGTCCCCGTTGAGGCGAGCCCAACTCCACCGCTCAACCACGAAGCCACCGCACGCCCCCTTCGTCAAGGGGTGGGCAAGATGGGAGCCGGCCCACGGAGAGGACTACCCAAGCCTCGATCACTAGGGTAGTTCTTCCTTCACTCCGAAGGTGGTGAACTCCAAACCACTCACAATCGGCACCGGGCCTCCTCCACAATCTCCTTGGAGAGGTCACCGGGCAAGCACCTCCACAAGCCGTCTAGGAGGTGGCAACATCCAAGAGTAATAAGCGATAACCCGGCTTGGAGATGAACAAGTGCCACACTAACTCAACAAGAAAGCCAAAGCACTTGACTCTTGGCTAATCCACTCTCAAACCACACTAAAAGATGAACAAAGGCTCAAGTATGTGTAAGAGAGGTGCAAGGGGTGTATGCAATTGAAGCAAGTGCCAAGAGAGCCCCCTTGCTACAAATGGGGGGGGGGGGTATTTATACCCCAAACCCCCAAAACTAGCCGTTGGGGACGAAATCCACCAACTCTGTGTATTGCCGGTCAGACCACAATTGTGTGGCCGGTCAGACCGGACTACTTCGCAACAGCTGAAAAACTAGCCGTTGAACTGCATTAAATGCACTGGGACCACAGGGCCGGTCAGACCGAAGGCCAAACGGCCGGTCAGACCGCCCGCGGCTCGGTCAGACTGCCATCGGCTCGGTCTGACCGGTTGCGGCTCTGGTGGCTCTGGATCACCAGGCCTGAGGCGGCCATCCAGCCTCCAGCCGGCCGGTCAGACCGGCAGCAAGTGGCCGATCAGACCGCCAAGAAGGACCGGTCAGACCGGCTAGTGTGCCACGGTTAGACTGGCGCAAAGGCCCGGTCAGACCGGATAGAGCACTTCGGTCAGACCGCCCAGGGACAATCAACAGGAGAAAATTCAAGAGCAAACCAAGACTTAAGTGCAAATGACCTAATGTGGCATTTTGATCATCTCTTTGACTAGGTCATTACCCCCCTTGATAGTACGGCAAAGCTATAAATAAATTCTAGCAAATTTGATCGCCCAAACTCCTCGATCAATTAAAATAAAACCTCTAGTTTTACCGTCTTCAATCCTTTCGCTTTGCAACATCGAAAAACGTCCTCGGTGATCATCCATGCACTCATATTGAGTAACCCTAACTCAAATATGTGTAACTCAAAAGAATCGTTAGTCCACAATTATCGCTTGTCATTAATTACCAAAATTAACAACGGGGCCTAGATGCTTCAATCTCCCTCTTTTTGGTAATTGATGACAAACACCACCAATATATAATAGGCATGAATCATATGGACGCAAATGAGCTAAGGATAGTATAAGCTCCCCCTAAACATGTGCATAACAATCACAAGGGTCAAACAAATGACATAGGGAGTTTACACTATACTTTGCACATTTCAACATAGCATGTCACAAATAAAAACAAGGATTAAATGAACACCACACATAAATCTCATACAAGCATAGGATGATCACAAAAGAATATCACAAATACAATAATCATCCATCATAGCATAGAGATCACAAGAGTTAAACAAAACGATAAAAACACGCAAGATAGAGTAATAGTAGCCCATACCCATACATAATATAGCCCAAACACCTTAGCCTACTAGATAGGAGGTAACTAACCTCACTACTACTAGTCCCATCCCAAAAATAAAAACAGCCTAGAGGACATTCTTCTCCCCTTTTTGGCATCAAGGACCAAAAATCTTCACTCTTGAGGAGGTGGAGGAGGACGGGAAATAGGATAGTGAGATAGACCGGAGGGACTACGGCGTCGAGAGAATACATAGGCATGAGAGTTCTTCAAGGTAATCATACGCCGGTCCAAAGTAGTCATGTGCTGAAATATCCTACCAACCTCAGATCTTATGCCCCTCACATCCTCATACATCGCCTCATGCCCGGTAGATAATCTCTGAAAGCTATCACTTAGGGCATTGATGGCCCCAAGCACCGGGTTGAAGTAGTCCTGTGGAGGCATCCCAAAATATGCATAGGAAGCAGTGAAGTACTCATCGATACCATGAGGGGGAGGAGGTGGTGGAGGAGGTGCTGAGCTCGAGCTTGCTCCATGATGAAATATGGGCTGTCTCATCCTAGGAACACGGGGGGTACCAAGCTGAAGTCGAGGCTTGTACTGCTTGTGCGCCTTAAGATTGTTCCCAGCATTCCCAAGCTTCTCTTGAATCAATCTCATGATGTAGGGCGCATAGTAGATACTTTGACCAAAAGTGCCCTTGGATATAGCAATCTCTTGCATCATGAGATTCACCACATTAAACTGACGACCCTGAAGGATGGCATCAATCACATGCCAAGCCACCCCCCTGATTTCATCATTATTCCCACACCGAGGGAGGATGGTGGCTCTCACAATTCTGTTCACAACACTGAGGATAATCATCAACCCTGCAACTTTCCCATAAGTGTGCTGCCCTCCATCTTCATAGAACTGTGCTAGGTCATCAATGGAGAACGGGTTGCGCGCGTACTCCTCATGGAGATCATCCCCAAAATCAAACCGGATGTTGAGCAACCTCCGGAACTGCCTCCTAGAGATAGTGCACTGGAGAGTATTTGACATCCACTTCATCTCTGAATAATCCCCAGCAACCCATACTGTAGCATAGAACTGGCGAATTTGGTCTTCATCATAGTCTTGCTTGAGAGTAGCAATACGGTCAATGCCAACAGCCTTGAATAGATCTTGCAAGTTCTCAAACTCTGGGGTTTCATTTATGTTCCTCCAAGAAATCCACTTATGTTCAGCAAAGGCCTTTCTTTTGTAAACCTGCTCATACACAGTCTTTTGGAAAGCTGTGTGAAAGCGGAGATCTATGGTGTCTCTAGGCCTCTTGAACTGATCATGATGTCGCAAGATAGTGTATTGAGTGGGATTCCTAATGTTCAGCACAAACTGGATGGAGGGATCTATCTCCATGTCATCTCCACTTCCTTCCTCGGATCTATCTCCATGTCATCTCCACTTCCTTCCTCCTCTCTCTCACAAAAAACTCCATCTCCACTTTCCTCTACCTCTTCTGGCTGTTCTTCATCCACTTTTTGCTCTTCTTCTTCACTTTGAGCATATTGTTCTTCACTAGACTCCTCATGCTCGCTCTCTGATTCTTGCACTTGAGCTTGACGGCCATGGCGAGTGCGAGGAGGCATCTCTGAATCCAAAAAGGCAAAGAATAGGATATTAGCAACTATTTAGAGAGCACTTGAATATGTGGAAGAAAAGGTGTTCACTGCCTGTCAGGGACAGTCAGACCGCTGGACGACGGCCGGTCAGACCAACGGCATCAGGCCAGTCAGACCGTCGAAAGAGGCCGGTCAGACCGCCGCATGAGGCCGGTTAGACCGCCCATGGCAGGGAGCGCAAACACCCAAACTTTCCACAAACACAAAGTGTATCTAAAACATGCTAGGACCAATGTTTGTACAAGATAATGAGCAAGAACAACAAAGGATAGGTCTATTTCATCAAAAATTGATATAGAGGAAGGAACTACCCCTAACCCTAGAGATTGAAATAGACCGATTTGATGTGCATAAAATGGAAAGAGAATGGTTACCGGTTGAAAGGAGTTGAATTACACCAAGAAACTACCCTCTATTGGTGCAAATCGAAGACACCTCTTCCTTCACCTAGGGTTCCATGCCATGGATCACAAAGTCAACAAAAACGCGAAATAATCCATGGGATGGAGAGAGGAAGCGGAGGAGAAACACTTACGGTGTTACCGGAGTGATTTTGACGGTTGAACCGGAGGGATTTGGTGGGAAGAGGTGGCTAGGGCTTGAGGGGAGAGAGAGAGGGTTCTATTTCGGGTAGGAGAAGTGAGGGGATGAGAAGGAGAGAGAAGGGGTCGGGTAGAAGAAGAAAGGGGTAAAAACCCTGGGCCCACCTGACAGGCCGGTCAGACCGGCGGCTAGATGCCGGTCAAACCGCCTCACCTAGCCGGTCAGATCGCGTATATAGCACCGGTCAGACCGCCAGGTCTCCTGTCGGCTGTGCACAGCCCTTGCACAAGCCGGCACCCCCACACAACAAAATCCAATAAAATTTTAATTTTTGGAGCAATTTGAAATGTATGAGTTGGAATATTGCTAACCATGCATAATAATTGAGAATTATGACGATTTGCAACATAACTCACTTAAGTGCTAGGAGGTGACCTATTATGGTCTATAGGGGTTTTTGGGTCAATTTGATTTTCAAACAACTTTTGAAGTATTTGGTTTTTGAATAAGATTTGAATACCAAAAACATTTGAAAAAGTCTTCTGTCACACCCTGAAGTTTTCCTAAATCGTAAAAATTGAGTTTAATAATTTATCGGAGAAATTGTTTAATTAATCTGGAGAAAAATCCAATTAATTAATGCATTAAAGAAGTGGAAATGGCAAGGTGGAATTTTTTTTGAGTTCCCCATGTCAAAATACATTAACAGGATTTTTAGTGGAATTTTCAGAGCCCTGGAAATAATTTTAAACCAATTAAAATCAAATTCGGAATTTGTTTAATCCCAGGAAAATCCCTTTTCCTTTCTTTTTCTTTTTCTTTTTCTTTTTCCTCTTCTTCTTCCTTTCGGGCCGTCGGCCCAGTCCGGCCGCGCGCCGCGCGCCCCTTCCCCCCCTCCCGCTGGGCCGGCCCAGCCGGTCCCCTTCCTCCTACGCCCTCTCCCTCTCTTGGGCCGGCCGCAGGCCGAGGCCCGCTAGCGCCTCCCCCGTTCGGCCTTCCTCGGCCCGGGCCACCGACAGGTGGGCCCCACCTGTCGGGGTCATCCCCTTCCTCCGGCCGCCGCGCCCGCAACTGCCGGCCGCCGTCTCCGCCAAATCCCCCGCGCCCCGCGTGCCCCGCGCACGTGCGCGCCCACGGCGCGCCCCTCCCGCATCCACTCCGCCCGCAGCCGCCGCGTGAGAGGGGCGGGATCTGTTTTCCCCGGCCGCCTCTCTCTCTTCTCTCTCTCTCCCCCACTCCGGCGTGGAATTCGGGCCGTTCCCGGCCACGTCCGCCCATCCCGCTCCTACAAAAACCACCCCCGCGTCCTCCTCTCCCTTTTTCCCCATTTCCGCCGCCGCTCCCGTGCCTCCTAGCGCCTGCGCCACCACCGACCCCGTGCGCCGCCGCCTCCACCGTCTCCGGCCACCACTCCCCACCGCTTGCGCCGTCCTCGAGCCGCGCCGACGCGTCCGCTGCGTTCGCCGCGTTCTCCCGCACCCCGTCCGCCCTTTTGCGCCGCCGGCTCGCGTCTCCTGCGCCGCCCGCGCTGTCGTCTTCTCCGCCTCCGGCCGAGCCCGGTGAGCACCTCCCCTTTTTCCCTCTCTTTTCCCTCTCCCTCTCCCGGCCGCGCCGCTCCTCCCCGCGTGCGCGCCGCCTTCGCCGCTCTCCGCCGCCCTTGCGCCGCCGCCTCCGGCCACCGGTCGCGCCGCCGGCCACCGCCTTCGGCCGCCGCGCGCCATGGCCGAGCCGCCCGAGCTCGGGGCCGTGCCGCCTCGGCCGCCTGCCGCCCGCGCGCCCTGGGCCGTTAGATCGGCCACTCGGGCCGATCTCGGCCATCCCCCTCCGTCCCGCGTGGCCGCCCACGTGGCTGCCCCGTGGCTGCTGCGTCGGCGCCACGTGTGCGCCACGTGGTGCACCGCCGCCGCCACGGTCCCGTGGACCGAGTCCACGGTGGACCGGCTGCCGCCACCGCAGACGCCAGCCCTGGGATTAATTACGCAATAAATTAATTAAGGATTTTTCTGTTTTAGTAAAAACACAGATAACTTCAAAAATTCATAACTAATTCATCCGAGCTTCATTTAAGTCCATTCAAATTTCATTAAATTCATAAAAATGCAGAGAATCCATTAAAAATACTTTTGTGCTTTGTTTCAGTAGACTTATAGCGTGTATTGTTGTTTGTTTTGTTTGTCGCGTAGATTCCGAAACCTCCGACGCGCCCGTTTACTTCGAGATCATCGCAGAGGTAGCCTCAGCTCAGGAGCAAGGCAAGTCATGCTTCACATTGATCATATTGTACCTATATCTACAAATGTCTTATTTTTCCGTAAACACTGCATTATTTCGCAATGTCATTTCATGTGGGTTTATACCTATGGTGCTCAGCCAATTAAATTGATTATCATGTATCTTTGATAGCTTGGGTAATTAATTCTTTGTTCGCTGATTTTAGGAGTGCTTAGCCGTGCTTAGCTAACCTAGCTCACTAAAGGGGATCACCTTGAATAATTAATTAATGTAGTCCCTATGGTGACACTTTGGTTTAGGAGCCACCATGGTAATAATATTTAACTAAAATATGCTAATGGTGGGCTGTGGGTGCATGGTTTTGATGGTAGCACCCATGGCAATTAAGGACCGGTTCGCGGGAAACCCTGGAAGAAATACCGTGCGTACCACAAGCCAGCGTGGGCAACGGCTGGACTTGTAGTGTAGCTGTCTCTGGCTGACGTACCAGAATAGGGTGGGCGTGATGGAGTTGGGTCGGCAGGGGACATACCCGTTGATCGGCTGCCGGATTCACCGTGACACGAGAGGGGGCTGCCTACCTTGGACATAAAGGTGGGGGCGAAACCTGTGGTGTGGTACGGCTGGTTAGAGGGGGTTATGCGAAGGGTCCTGTCACAGTCTCTATTCGGGTACTTTCCAGTATCGCGACGCATGGTTGACATGATGTTGAGGCTGTGTCTTGTGGGTACAGATGTACACCTCTGATCAGAGTAGAACTATTCGAATAGCCGTGCCCGCGGTTATGGGCGATCAACCAGATTCACCATGATTAGTCTCACTTTCTTAATAACTGGAATTACTGGAACTGGTTTAGTTCAGGTGGATGGTTTGGGCCTGTCGCAACGTGGATATAGCGTTGGACAGTGATGGTTTAATATTGTTCAATTAATTCAACATTTTACTACTGCTTTCAACTATTGTTTTAAATGCTTACTTTATGCAAATAAACCCCTGCCTTCCTTTGGAATATCTTGCATCATGCCTCCTTTTCCGGCATGACTTGTTGAGTACCGTGGGTAGTACTCAGCCTTGCTTAATTTTTCCCCACACCAGAAGAGGAGTATGCGTCCGATGGAGGTTTCTCAGAGGAGTAGGTTTCGTCCGCCGTCATGGATGCCTGTGGAATGGTGCCAGCCCGCTGCAAGAGTCCCATTCTAGTTTAGTTGGTCTTTTCGTCTTTCCGCTGCATTTCTATAAGACTTTTACTGTGTTTGTAAGACGTGGATCTGTATGTCAACATTGTCGTCTGTGTACCCTGGCTGGTCCTGGACAGGGGTTTTAATACACATTCAGTTTCGGAAATTCTGATACTGAATTTCCGGGCGTGACAAGCTGAAACTGCGGCAGAATTCCGCCCAGGTGACTTCCATTCCGGGCGGACGGGTGACCAAATAATTATCCCACCATGCTAAGGCGGGACCCTGCAACTGGTGGGTGGCAAAGGCGACCTTCTCTTGGTCATTGCATTGAAGAAGGTTGAGTTTCTTTTCAATGGCATGGAGCCAGTCATTCGCCTCCATGGGGTTGGTGGTACTTGAGAAGGTGGGCGGTCGCACGAGAAGAAACTCTGGCAGCTTCGACTAGGGTGGTGGAGGAGCATTCTGCTGGTGGTGCATGGGTTATCAATAGTGGAACTTAAAGTGCCTATGCGGATTCATACCCCTGGTAACAACATGAACACCGCTCACTATTGCCCCTCAGTGACTATAGAGATCCAAAGGTCACAATTTCTAGCCAACCTTATCCTTCTTGAATCAAAAGGCCTAGATGTCATTCTTGGGATGGATTGGCTGACGAGACATAGGGGAGTGATCGATTGCGCAAGACGCACCGTCACTCTAACCAATGACAAGGGAGAAAAGATTACTTTCCGATCTTCGGCACCACATAAGTCCGTCACAAGTTTGAATCAGGTTGCTACCGAGGAGCAGACCAGAGAAGTGGTGAAAATCCCTAAGAAGTTGGAGGATATCCCAATTGTAAAAGAGTATCCTGATGTCTTTTCGGACGATCTGACGACGATGCCACCTAAAAGAGAGATCGAATTTCGGATCGACTTAGTACCGGGAACCGCTCCGATACACAAGAGACCTTACAGAATGGGAGCCAACGAGTTGGCAGAAATCAAGAAGCAAGTTGACGAGCAGTTACAGAAGGGATACATTCACCCGAGCACGTCATCTTGGGGTGCTCCGGTAATTTTTGTGGAGAAGAAGGACAAGACCAAGAGGATGTGCGTCGATTACCGCGCACTTAATGATGTCACTATCAAGAACAAATACCCATTGCCCAGGATCGATGATTTGTTCGATCAACTAAAAGGAGCAACAGTGTTCTCTAAGATAGACCTACGATCAGGCTACCATCAGTTGAGGATCCGAGAAGAGGACATACCGAAGACTGCCTTTGTCACTCGGTATGGACTGTTCGAGTGCACAGTTATGTCCTTTGGACTCACTAACGCACCAGCGTTCTTCATGAACCTGATGAACAAGGTGTTTATGGAATTCTTGGACAAGTTTGTTGTGGTCTTTATCGATGACATACTCATCTACTCCAAGTCTAAGGAGGAACACGAGCAGCATCTTCGCTTAGCGCTCGAGAAATTGAAGGAGCATCAGTTGTATGCCAAGTTCAGCAAGTGCGACTTTTGGCTAAAAGAAGTGCACTTCTTGGGTCACATTATAACAGCTCAAGGAGTGGCAATGGATCCGTCAAATGTGGAGTCAGTTACCAAGTGGAAGCCTCCACGCACGGTTTCACAAATCAGGAGTTTTCTAGGACTCGCGGGTTATTACCGTCGGTTCATTGAGAACTTCTCCAAAATCGCCAAGCCAATGACACAGTTGTTGAAAAAGGATGAGAAATTCAAGTGGTCAGATGAATGCAACAGAAGTTTTGAGGAACTTAAGAAGAAGTTGGTAACGGCACCAGTCTTAATTCTGCCAAACCAGACGAAAGACTTTCAGGTTTATTGCGACGCGTCTCGCCAAGGGCTGGGATGTGTTCTGATGCAGGAAGGCAAAGTGGTCGCGTATGCTTCACGCCAGTTGCGTCCACATGAAAATAATTATCCCACTCACGACTTGGAATTAGCCGCAGTGGTACATGCCCTAAAGATCTGGAGGCATTATCTTATTGGGAACCGTTGTGAAGTGTATACGGATCACAAAAGTTTGAAGTATATCTTCACCCAACCGGACTTAAATCTTCGTCAGCGAAGATGGCTGGAATTGATTAAAGACTATGATATGGGAATCCACTACCATCCCGGAAAAGCGAATGTCGTGGCAGATGCTTTAAGTCGGAAGAGCTATTGTAATTCCACCAGTATGGAAGAGATGAGCAGCCAGTTGCAACAAGACTTTTAACAGCTGAACCTCGGTATTATTGAACATGGGTTTGTGTCCGCTTTAGAAGCATGACCAACGCTCGTGGAGCAAGTCCGAGCAGCTCAAGCTAAAGATCCGGAGATAGCGGAGCTCAAGAAGAACATGAGGGTTGGAAAGGCTCGAGATTTCTCCGAAGATGAGCATGGCACGATATGGATGGGAGAAAGACTGTGCATCCCGGAAAACAAAGAGTTAAAGGAGTTAATACTCACGGAAGCCCATCAAACCCAGTATTCAATCCACCCTGGGAGTACCAAGATGTACCAGGATCTTAAAGAAAAATTTTGGTGGGTTAGCATGAGAAGAGAAATAGCTGAATTCGTCGCACTCTGTGACGTATGTCAGCGAGTCAAGGCAGAACATCAAAGACCTGCAGGACTGTTACAGCCTTTCCAAATTCCGGAATGGAAATGGGAAGAAATTGAAATGGATTTCATCACCGGTTTGCCAAGAACGTCGTCTGGACATGATTCTATTTGGGTCATCGTGGATCGACTCACTAAAGTGGCTCATTTCATTCCTGTGCACACTACATACTCTGGAAAGAAGCTAGCGGAACTCTACCTTGCAAGAATCATGTGTTTGCACGGAGTGCCTAAGAAGATCGTATCGGATCGAGGAAGTCAGTTCACCTCAAAGTTCTGGCAGAAGTTACAAGAAGAATTGGGAACCCGTTTGAATTTTAGCACGGCTTACCATCCGCAAACCGATGGTCAGACTGAGCGAGTAAATCAGATACTGGAGAATATGCTGAGAGCCTGTGCGCTCGATTTTGGAGGAGCATGGGACAAGAGTTTGCCATATGCCGAGTTCTCCTACAATAACAGCTACCAAGCCAGTTTGCAGATGGCACCATTTGAGGCGTTGTATGGCAGGAAGTGCCGCACCCCGCTCTTTTGGGATCAGACTGGAGAGCGACAACTGTTTGGGACTGAAGTCTTGAGCGACGCAGAAGAAAAGGTCAGAACCGTCAGAGAAAGGTTGAGAATTGCGCAGTCTCGACAGAAAAGCTATGCCGACAATCGTCGAAGGGAGTTGGTTTTCGAAGCAGGGGAATATGTGTACCTTCGCGTCACACCTCTTCGGGGAGTACACCGTTTCCAAACTAAAGGCAAATTGGCACCACGCTTTGTGGGACCATACAGGATCCGCGAACGTCGAGGAGAAGTTGCCTACCAGCTTGAGCTTCCACCCAACCTGGCTAGTATTCATGATGTGTTTCATGTCTCGCAATTGAAGAAATGTTTAAGAGTACCGGAAGAGCAGGCCAGCCCAGATCAGATCGAGATTCAAGAGGACCTAACTTATGTGGAGAAGCCAATCCGTATTCTTGAAACCAGCGAGAGGAGAACTAGAAACAAAGTTACCAGGTTCTGCAGAGTTCAGTGGGGCCATCACTCTGAGGAAGAAGCCACATGAGAAAGAGAAGATGAATTGAAGGCCGCCCACCCGCATCTCTTCGCCAGCACTTCCGAATCTCGGGGTCGAGATTCCGTTTAAGGGGGGTAGGTTTGTCACACCCTGAAGTTTTCCTAAATCGTAAAAATCGAGTTTAATAATTTATCGGAGAAATTGTTTAATTAATCTGGCGAAAAATCCAATTAATTAATGCATTAAAGAAGTGGAAATGGCAAGGTGGAATTTTTTTCGAGTTCCCCATGTCAAAATACATTAACAGGATTTTTAGTGGAATTTTCAGAGCCCTGGAAATAATTTTAAACCAATTAAAATCAAATTCGGAATTTGTTTAATCCCAGGAAAATCCCTTTTCCTTTCTTTTTCTTTTTCTTTTTCTTTTTCCTCTTCTTCTTCCTTTCGGGCCGTCGGCCCAGTCCGGCCGCGCGCCTCGCGCCCCTTCCCCCCTCCCGCTGGGCCGGCCCAGCCGGTCCCCTTCCTCCTGCGCCCTCTCCCTCTCTTGGGCCGGCCGCAGGCCGAGGCCCGCTAGCGCCTCCCCCGTTCGGCCTTCCCCGGCCCGGGCCACCGACAGGTGGGCCCCACCTGTCGGGGTCATCCCCTTCCTCCGGCCGCCCGTGCCCGCAACTGCCGGCCGCCGTCTCCGCCAACTCCCCCGCGCCCCGCGTGCCCCGCGCACGTGCGCGCCCACGGCGCGCCCCTCCCGCATCCACTCCGCCCGCAGCCGCCGCGTGAGAGGGACGGGATCCGTTTTCCCCGGCCGCCTCTCTCTCTTCTCTCTCTCTCCCCCACTCCGGCATGGAATTCGGGCCGTTCCTGGCCACGTCCACCCATCCCGCTCCTACAAAAACCACCCCCGCGTCCTCCTCTCCCTTTTTCCCCATTTCCGCCGCCGCTCCCGTGCCTCCTAGCGCCTGCGCCACCACGACCCCGTGCGCCGCCGCCTCCGCCGTCTCCGGCCGCCGCTCCCCACCGCTTGCGCCGTCCCCGAGCCGCGCCGACGCGTCCGCTGCGTTCGCCGCGTTCTCCCGCACCCCGTCCGCCCTTTTGCGCCGCCGGCTCGCGTCTCCTGCGCCGCCCGCGCCGTCGTCTTCTCCGCCTCCGGCCGAGCCCGGTAAGCACCTCCCCTTTTTCCCTCTCTTTTCCCTCTCCCTCTCCCGGCCGCGCCGCTCCTCCCCGTGTGCGCGCCGCCTTCGCCGCTCTCCGCCGCCCTTGCGCCGCCGCCTCCGGCCACCGGTCGCGCCGCCGGCCGCCGCCTTCGGCCGCCGCGCGCCATGGCCGAGCCGCCCGAGCTCGGGGCCGTGCCGCCCCGGCCGCCTGCCGCCCGCGCGCCCTGGGCCGTTAGATCGGCCACTCGGGCCGATCTCGGCCGTCCCCCTCCGTCCCGCGTGGCCGCCCACGTGGCTGCCCCGTGGCTGCTGCGTCGGCGCCACGTGTGCGCCACGTGGTGCACCGCCGCCGCCACGGTCCCGTGAACCGAGTCCACGGTGGACCGGCCGCCGCCACCGCTGACGCCAGCCCTGGGATTAATTGCGCAATAAATTAATTAAGGATTTTTCTGTTTTAGTAAAAACACAGATAACTTCAAAAATTCATAACTAATTCATCCGAGCTCCCTTTAAGTCCATTCAAATTTCATTAAATTCATAAAAATGTAGAGAATCCATTAAAAATACTTTTGTGCTTTGTTTCAGTAGACTTATAGCGTGTATTGTTGTTTGTTTTGTTTGTCGCGTAGATTCCGAAACCTCCGACGCGCCCGTTTACTTCGAGATCATCGCAGAGGTAGCCTCAGCTCAGGAGCAAGGCAAGTCATGCTTCACATTGATCATATTGTACCTATATCTACAAATGTCTTATTTTTCCGTAAACACTGCATTATTTCGCAATGTCATTTCATGTGGGTTTATACCTATGGTGCTCAGCCAATTAAATTGATTATCATGTATCTTTGATAGCTTGGGTAATTAATTCTTTGTTCGCTGATTTTAGGAGTGCTTAGCCGTGCTTAGCTAACCTAGCTCACTAAAGGGGATCACCTTGAATAATTAATTAATGTAGTCCCTATGGTGACACTTTGGTTTAGGAGCCACCATGGTAATAATATTTAACTAAAATATGCTAATGGTGGGCTGTGGGTGCATGGTTTTGATGGTAGCACCCATGGCAATTAAGGACCGGTTCGCGGGAAACCCTGGAAGAAATACCGTGCGTACCACAAGCCAGCGTGGGCAACGGCTGGACTTGTAGTGTAGCTGTCTCTGGCTGACGTACCAGAATAGGGTGGGCGTGATGGAGTTGGGTCGGCGGGGGACATACCCATTGATCGGCTGCCGGATTCACCGTGACATGAGAGGGGGCTGCCTACCTTGGACATAAAGGTGGGGGCGAAACCTGTGGTGTGGTACGGCTGGTTAGAGGGGGTTATGCGAAGGGTCCTGTCACAGTCTCTATTCGGGTACTTTCCAGTATCGCGACGCATGGCTGACATGATGTTGAGGCTGTGTCTTGTGGGTACAGATGTACACCTCTGATCAGAGTAGAACTATTCGAATAGCCGTGCCCGCGGTTATGGGCGATCAACCAGATTCACCATGATTAGTCTCACTTTCTTAATAACTGGAATTACTGGAACTGGTTTAGTTCAGGTGGATGGTTTGGGCCTGTCGCAACGTGGATATAGCGTTGGACAGTGATGGTTTAATATTGTTCAATTAATTCAACATTTTACTACTGCTTTCAACTATTGTTTTAAATGCTTACTTTATGCAAATAAACCCCTGCCTTCCTTTGGAATATCTTGCATCATGCCTCCTTTTTCGGCATGACTTGTTGAGTACCGTGGGTAGTACTCAGCCTTGCTTAATTTTTCCCCACACCAGAAGAGGAGTATGCGTCCGATGGAGGTTTCTCAGAGGAGTAGGTTTCGTCCGCCGTCATGGATGCCTGTGGAATGGTGCCAGCCCGCTGCAAGAGTCCTGTTCTAGTTTAGTTGGTCTTTTCGTCTTTCCGCTGCATTTCTGTAAGACTTTTACTGTGTTTGTAAGACGTGGATCTGTATGTCAACATTGTCGTCTGTGTACCCTGGCTGGTCCTGGACAGGGGTTTTAATACACATTCAGTTTCGGAAATTCTGGTACTGAATTTCCGGGCGTGACATCTTCTCTACCAACTTTGTTTTGGCACTTTTCTCAAAATCCTTCTCAAACTCATTTTGGAGTTAAAATTCATTTTGGCCAAAACTAAGAATTTAGTTTCTTCAAAAGATGGCCAAAAGGTCATTTTCAATCAAACTTATTTTTTTTGCAATGTGAGGCTTGGAAAACATATAAGGAACCTTTTCAAACCTTTTCCAAGAGATATTTTTGAAATTACTTTGATTTTCCAAAAATTTTGACTAATGTTGACTTGGCCATTTTGAAAACTCTAGTAGCACTTGTATTTGATTGGTTCACACCTAAGGAGTAGTAGAGCACATGTAGAAGTGCAATACTCCCCTTAATGTGACAAGCTCCATTTTCGCAAAGAAGAGCCAAATAGCAATAAATCCCAAGCAAAAGGCAAGCGACTAGTCAATATTAACAAAAAGCAACCATGGTGCATGATCTCAAGCAACATTTGAGAATTCTATGACATTTAACTCATTCCTCAACTTGCAAAAGCGGGTTTCATCAAGAGGCTTGTTAAATATGTCGGCTAGTTGATCTTCGGTTCTTATGTGGCTAATGACTATGTCACTTTTGGCAACATGGTCTCTTAGGAAGAGGTGGCGAATGTCAATATGCTTGGTTCTAGAGTGTTGGACCGGGTTGTTTGCTATCTTTATGGCACTATCATTGTCACATAGGAGTGGGGTTTTGATGAAAGTAATGTCATAGTCCAACATGGTTTGTTTCATCCAAAGCAATTGGGCACAACAACTACCCGCCGAAACATATTCCGCCTCGGCGGTAGAGAGGGCTACGGAGTTTTGTTTCTTGGATGACCATGACACAAGGGATCTACCATGATGAGGACACAACTATCTCGGATATAACCATGACTACCTTGTGTATTAATCAGCCAAAGGTTAACCAGTTCTACATAAGAACTGGTTAACCTTTGGCTGATTAATACACAAGGTAGTCATGGTTATATCCGAGCTAGTTGTGTCCTCATCATCCTCCCCTTCTTGATTGGAAACCGTCCTCGGTTTCATCTTATCATGGAGCATTTTGAACTTATATTTATCTATCACAACATCCGATGAGGAACATTTCTTGATGGTCATATGGTTGGATCCTGAAATCTTTTTAGTCGAAAAACCACAACACTCCCCTTCTTGCAAACCAACCTGTAACTCATTTAAACAACTAGAGGAACTTGATAGAGAATTACGTATACACATGCGGTCCTCTAGACAATACATTTCATCATGAAAAGGATGTATAGTCAAATCCGAACAAATATATACTCGATGCACATTATATTCTCCTTTACTATCATAATTACCAATAACATGAAAAATTACATCAGAAGGGCATGGCAATTCAAATCTAGCAAATAATTTCTTCTCTAAACAGTTGAGTGGACAAAGATCATCAAATTGAATATAACCCCAAGTATTTAAAGAAGATAGCAATTTAAGTTCTTCATTCTCGCTAGCAATGTGAATAACATGTTTAAACTCAACACATGGTGGCTCTACTATAGAACTAACATGTTCATTCACTAGTTGTGGCATGGATATAAGTGAAGCATCGCACAACTCTTCTTTATCACAAGGAACATCAAGCGAATTGTTTTGTGACAAAGGTATTTCAACAATTGTTTCCACTATGGGTTGCTCTAATGTAGCATAAATAGTGGACATAGTCGGCACATCATAACTATGCATACCTTGAGTAGTTGTAGCAACATAATCATTACCTTTTTTCTCATCTTTAGAAATTATAGGCGCTTAGTCAATTAAACATTCCTCAAACATGCATGGAGCTATGGATAGGTCTTTTTGTTCTTCGTCTTTCTTCTCTTCCTTCTCACCATGGTTGTTCTCAAATGCCTGCAAAATATTAGTATCCAAAACAATAGGCAGAACATTACGTTCGTTTTGTAATAACTTAGACTTAGTTGAAGGCATCACAATATTATTATTATTCCTGGTATCTCTGAAAATCTCATCGATTCTATTCTTCGTCCTTTCAATACTATCTTTGAAAATTTCTTCGATTCCATTCTTCATCCATTCAAGGTTATCTTCGAAAATTTCAAAAAAACTCATTGGTTCCAATTTCATTTTTCGACCATTATGTCTAAATGTGTATGTATTAGCAACAAAATTATGCAAACCATTTTTATCATATACCCATGGTTGACCAAACAACAAAGAACATGCTTGAAAAGTTTACTCTCACAATTCTATTTACCTTGAACTTACCACAAGAGTTGAACCATTTGATGTAATATGGATGAGGATGCGGTTGTGTAGGCAACTCAAGTTTCTCAACCAAATCTGAACTCACAAAGTTATTGCAACTCTCACTATCGATTAGAGTACGACATGCTCTATCCTTAACCACAAACTTTGTTTCAAATAATTCGTGGTACTGCCATTGCTCCGCTTTCTCCATTTGAGAACTTAGCACTTGTTGCACCAAAGTACTTTCATCTCGTGCATCTGTGAAAGGTGATGTAGCAGCTATGGTTTGTCTCCCATCTAACTTATATCTCATATCCATAAGAGACGTAATCTGCCATTATCAGTAGAAAAAGAGAACAACAGAACAATATTGTTCCTATTAACTACAGATCATGGAAGCATCTTACCAAGCTCTTACATGGACCTCATCATCGTCACCTGCCATTGAAACACCAAAACAGCAACAAACGGTGAAGGTTATCCCTAATAATCTACTACTCAGGTGTGGTGGTGCCTCTCAACAATTCTCAGCAATATGGAGCACCAAACCAAGCTCTTATAAAGTTCTTACCAGCAAAGCAAAGGATACCTGGAAGGCGTAGTCAGCGATTGCAGGGATCAAGAACCTGTGCTGTCCAGAAGTAATATGTGGAGCTAGGAAGGCCAAATATATGTGAGTGGTACACAATCCAATGATAGATAGTAATGTTGAATAAAAAATCCCAAGTCACGTGCCCTTAGTTGCTGGTCTACTCGTGTCCTAGACAGTAGTGGTAACAATGATGGCGCAAATGAATATGACACTAGTAAACAGCAAGGAAGGACTGGCAGGCAAGCTTTGGTGAGTCTCAGCAAAAATAGCAAAACCGCAAGGCTGATAGGCTCAACGGAGCGCGTCGTGAGCTCGAGGCACTAGTGGAAATCAACTTTTCTTTTTTTTTCTTTTTTTTCTTTTCTTTTTTTATTTTCCAGGAGCACAAAAATAGGAACACCACAAAGTTACAGCTCAATCGGAGTTGATATGTGGCCTATGGAATTTTTTGATACCACTATTAAGAGAGTGCAGAAACTTGTGAGCTCAAACAGACAATTTTGCAAGCCAAATTTTGGAATTCTGATTTCGCCAAACCCGCCAAAGGGGGGGAAAATGGATGTAAAATTTTTTTTCTCTTATCCGAAAAGTTAAAATTTGCCTGATTCCGAATCCGTATGCAAAAGTTATGGCTGTTTGAAGTTTGGACTTCCGGCTAGGTTTTCCAAAGGGGATATAACCTAGTCTTTTTGCGGTGGAATTGGGATATGGTGGCAGCGGAGTATGTAGGGTGTTCTGGTGATGCGTGGTGATCTGATGGGTGTTTATGATGGAGGAACGACTCTCAAAGGATGAACCCTAACACATGGTGAAAGGTGGCGGCTAGGGTTACAAAGGAAAAACACACGACTAGACTAAAACACGCACTAGACCAGCAACAAGAACTTAAACTAGGACTCAAACTCAACACTACGGACTCTGAAAAAGAATCATGCAAAGGCTTAACACGGTCTAGGTTAAGGTAACTAACGACTAAATTTTTTTTTTTGCTTTTCTGTAGACTCTAGGATTATTGCGAAAACAAAAACTAATCTAGGGTAAAGAAACTAGGCGAACCTGACGGTGAACCTAGAGCTCTGATACCACTTGATGTGCACTAGAGTTCCCGACCTTCCGAAAGGTTCTGATAAACAACGATTTGGACGGAGTCACGACACAAATCGATCCGGCTTCTTGAACGCGCACGCTCTTAAGCCCCGCAATCGCAGCACCACGTCTCCTCTGGTTATCACCCGTGTCGAAACGCGGGTGACCTCGCCGAGAAGGCTAATCCCTGTTTGCCAATCGAAGAACACAAACAAGAACGAGATAGAATACAACCAAAATTGCAGATGAATGATTAAGCTCACAAGTTGGGGTCTTACAAACCGATCTAGCGGCGAAACTGTTCTTGACAGATTAATCTAAGCAAAACCCAAAAACCTAAAGATAGCGATGGCTACTGATATATGGAGTTTAGGGTCGTGCAAGAACCCCTTGATGCAACCCTAATGGGCTCCAACACGATACACGGGCCAAAGGCCCAAATACGGCATCGCAGCGCCGGGATAGACTCTGAACGTCAACTTGTTCGGTCAATTCCTGATGACTCGTAACGAATTTGGACATGGGACCAGAACCATTGAAAAGGTTATCTTCTTAGCTTTCCATCCATATAAAGAACGCCCCAATCCGAGCACGTATGCGACCTGGGCACCCATTTTAGTGCAGACTGGTCCTGGACTCCGAATTACACCCGAAGTCGACTTGGAGAAGGTCTTGGTTTGGTCCCCAATCAACTTCTTTGATATTCTATGCATTTGTTATGCTTGGTTTCTTTTCCTTCATCCAAGCAAGTACCTCTGCAAATGAAAACAAACAAAACTCATTGTGTAGCAACGTATGTTCAAAAATATAACAAGTAAATCTTATGTAGAACTGATTAACCTTTGGCTAATTAATACACAAGGTAGTCATGGTTATATCCGAGCTAGTTGTGTCCTTATCATACCAAGCAATTGGCAACTACCGGATGTACTCTTTTTATCCACTTTGCAACCGGCATAATCCGAATCGGAATAGCCAACTAGCTTGAACTTAGCACCTTTTGGGTACCACAAGCCAATAGTGTCATCTCTTTGACTAGGTTATTACCCCCTGATAGTACGGCAAAGCTATAAATAAATTCTAGCAAATTTGATCGCCCAAACTCCTCGATCAATTAAAATAAAACCTTTTACCGTCTTCAATCTTTTCGCTTTGCAACATCGAAAAACGTCCTCGGTGATCATCCGTGCATTCATATTGAGTAACCCTAACTCAAATATGTGTAACTCAAAAGAATTGTTAGTCCATAATTAACGCTTGTCATTAATTATCAAAATTAACAACGGGGCCTGGATGCTTCAGAGACACAGTCGGCGGCTGGAGTGCGGCGGCACGCGGCGCAGGGCTGTGTGGGGCGCAGCCAGTGGCTGGCGTTCGGCTGCGTGCGGTGCAGCACTGTGCGGGTGGATGCGGCCATGCGGTGTGGCGCCCGTGCAATTCTGCGCGGCCGACGGCTGGCATTGGCCAGCGCCGTGGGTGCTCGCAGCCTACCACGGCACGGGGCGGCGTCATCGGCACGAGTGCGGCCATCGGCCATCTCCGATCCATGTTTGCAACGGTGATTTCTTGTTTGTCATGGAGGATGCCAAAAACCTCAATTGGCTAGTCGTCGGCAACTCCACGTCATCAATGGTGGTTTTCATGTAAGGAATTTGTTTTTGCAATTCAATCTACAAGATGCGAATTGGATCTTCAAGTTCCTTACCTTTTTTCTACCTTGATCTCTGTTAGGGCTTTATGCTAATAACGTATCATGTAACCCTTATGTAACCCTGTAGTACATGCGTAGACCAGAGAGCTTGTATAATATCTACGAAAAGTGAAGACATAAAAATAGAAAGATATGAGAATGTGGCAACATTCTCATTCATTCTTTTCTCGGGAGTGCACAATAGTGAATATTTTCATTCTATTTATAGACATAGCCATAACCATGGTTTTTTTTTTATATTTAGTGATTGGTTCAATTAGTAAGTAATCGGGCTGAGGCCTTCTTGGGCCACCGATTTCCTAACAGATATTCCTTTTGCATTTGATTAATTCTTGTAACAGGCAAGAACGCGCATCAGTTGATTTTAAGATTGCCTTCACGATTGAGTAATTAATATCATTAAAAGGCTGCCTTCTACGACTCATGCATGTCGCCCTTATTTTATCCTACTCTTTCCCATCTTTTCCAACTCATTTTTCTAGTTTTCTATGCGTAACGGTGTATGTTTTATAAAAATTTTCTATACGAAAGTTGTTTTAAAAAATCACATTAATTCTTTTTCAAAAAATAAATTAATACTTAATTAATCATACGTTAATGAATCTTGCTTCATTTTACGTAGACGAAAGATTAGTTACGAACATCAACGGAACTCACCTAAGAGGAGATCACAGTTGGCTATCTTAATTGATCTCAGAATTTTATGTTTGATAGTTATTCACGATCTCTTGACGAATTAAATTTGAAATATACTGTTTTTTATTTATTTTCTCATAAATATTCGAGATGTAATTTTTTTTCAAATATACCGTCGTCGCTGATGGGTAATGCGAGAACGAAACGATATCGGTGAATCGTTCCGTGAAAATGATGACGGCGTGACGAGTCCTTCCTTGAAAGTGACGACGGCGTGACTAGGCCGGTGGGCCGTGCCGTGATGTCGTAGGATGGTGCCGCGAGACCACGGACAGTCTCGCAAGACCAGGGCGTGAGACCGGCGGTCTCGCTTCACCAGCTTGCGAGGGAACGAGATCCTCTGACGTAGTGAATTCTACGTCAGAGGGACATCCGGTCCTGGATCACCATCCTTTATGCATCCGACGGTCAGCGATCCTTCCACTCCGTCCTCCGGCGCAGGCTCATAATTAAGCTCGATGTCTGGCCCACTTGCATCAGGGGTTCGTGGCGCTCGGGAGTCGGGATCTCCGGTCACCATCACCATCGTCCACTGCTATCTATCTCTCGCTGGCGAAGCGCATACGCAGTCGATGGTCCTCAAACAACCACATCATGCTCATCAACGAGGTCAGCCAGCATTGAGGATAAATCGAAGGGAAAAAACACTCCTTTCTCTTCAATTCGCGTGCAAAGAATCCTTTCATTGCTCGACATCTGCACTCTCTTGGTCTCTTGTTTAACAAAAGGGGAAAAAAGTTATCTGTTGGCAAGCTCAGATTTTTTTTTCTTTAGGCTACTCGGTGAGATTTTCTACAAACAAGATTTCCAATCACATACCGAAGGCCTCGGCAAGATTTTCAACAACATCCCGAAGATCCCGACGGTGGTATCACGTCCACCGTGCAAGAGCCGAGGACCATCGAGTGCGTACGTGCTCACCAATGAGAGATAGCGGCGATGATGGAGGACGGAAATCCCAGCGTCATGACCGCTTATCGCGAATGGGCCGGACCAAGCAAGTTTATGGGCCTGCGTTGGAGGTTGGAGAAGAACAGTCGTTGCCCGTCCGATGCGCAAAGAACAGCGATCCAAGGCCGGACGTCCTTCTAACGTATAATTCACTACGTCAGAGGATCTTGTTCCGCTTGGGAGATGGCCTGACATGGCCTCATGATTAGTGAATGATTAGCAATTAATGAATTACTAATTAAGTTAATTAGCAATTAATGAATTACTAATGATGCTAATTAAATAATTAATTAACTAATTAATTGCTAATTATACTAATTAATTTATTAATCACGCGAGTACGCTGGTTGGGGATGCAAACTCACGGTCTTGCGCACTCGTCGCGTGAGACCCAGCAGTAACACGCGATTTCGCACTTTCATTTCGCGATAATGATATATTTCTGTAAATCTCTTCTAAACATGTATATTTATGTAAAACCAATAAAGGAGAGGTATATTTTCAATTTTTCTTCTCGCCTGGCCGCTATGCGAAGATACAAATATACTGTATGAAAAATGCAATTACTATTTATTTATTTATAACCATGCCATTACAACCACCAAAATTGGATCCATGCCATTTTGTACGCATCAAACATGTTTCAAATTATTTTTTTTTCTACCATATTTTTTATGACCAAAATACTCAATCTACACCATAGAAAAAAACCGGACCGGACCGGCCGTTGAACCGGAAAAAACCGAAACCGGTGACCTTGGAGGTTTGGTTCTACTCAAAGACCAGCCCTGCAATCGAACCGGTAAAAAACCGGTGAACCGAGCGGTTTTTTGTTGGAACCGGTGAATCGGTGACGGTTTCTTAAGAATCGAACCGGTTTTTAATTTGTCCTATAGCAATATGGCATAATGAATTTATTATGTTATCACACTACATTTATTTTTTGATGTTGTGACCATATAATAATAGATATACTAGTTTATTTATACATATTTTCACCAATTTATGATGGTTCTATATTAAAAATAATGCAAATCAAATATAATATTAATAGATAAAAAACCGACGGTTCGACCGGTGACCCGGTGGTTCGACCGGTGAACCGGTGAACCGACGGCCAGAACGGGTCGAGCCCCTGTTCGGTTTTTTGTACTATGATCTACACGTAGGACCCACCCATTAGTTTCATCTTCTTCTTCCTCGTTCTCCACCCAAATCTGTCTTGCCCCGAGGCCTTCTATGTGCTGCATGACCTCATCATCGTCGACGCCGCGCACAAGGTAGCCATTGACACCACCGCTGTGGTGCAGCACATGTCCATGTCGGCCACAGGCAGGTGATGCAGGGTGCCGGCTGTGGTGAAGAATTCGGCGTTGCGAGCTCGCCGTAGGCAGGTGATGGAGGAGTTGGCATTTGGGGCTCCCCAGCGACGAGGAGTGACCGCCCGAGGCCTAGATTTAGCTGTCGTGGCTTGCTCCGTCAGCTTCGTGGAGGTCCCGAGCTATACTCACAGCCCCATCCTTGTCAAGCTTTCGACCCGCAACCGGCCTCTTCGAGTTACCGCACTGTGCCTCGTTGAGCTCCCGCCCCGCCGCCGCCGTTCCGTCCAAGTCAACCTCCCGACTCGCTGCCTCTGCTGCTATCCTGTCTTCGTCAAGCTTCTATCCCTTCGCCACCTTCTCGTCCTTTTGGAGCTCTAGACTAACCGTTGGTCTTTTTGAGTTCCTACTCTGCATCTCGCCGAGATCCCCCTTCCCTCCAACCGCCGGCCCCATTGAGTTGGATCGAGCCACCTCCCAGCGTCGCCACGCGGACTATCCTGCCTTTGACTCCGCCGGTTTTCGCCCCTGCTAGACCTCTTCACCAGTGGCCGCTCTCACACAACGAGGCCGGTGCCGCCTCCACCGCCAAGCGTCATGCCTACAGACCTAGTTGCTGTTGGGAAGAGAGAAGAGAGAGGTGAAGAGAGATGGGGAAGATAGAGGAGAGGGGAGGGTGGAGGAAGAAGATGGAGGATGGATATTTTGGCCCATACGAAAATACAGTCAAAAACAATTCAAAATGTGGTCTGAGATGTACAAGCGGCATGAATCCAATTTTGTTTGGATGTATTGCAGTGATATGGTTACAAATAGATAAATAGTAGTAGCATTTTTTAAAACGTTAAATTTGTAATGACATGGATCAAATTAATCCCTTTTTTATATCGCTCGAGCGTCACATTGATGGTATTTGTAACAATGATTTCTTTTATTTATCCTTTATTCGTAGATATATTCTTTAGAAATAGCTGGATAAAACCGTTAGTTGCTGTAAAGTTCCATATCCAGCGTCTCAAATGCAGGTTAGTCGAGGTATACAAATTAGTTCCAGGCATTTCTACGTTACACTAAGAGAACTGAGAATGATTAGAAACAAAGCAGAATACTAAACAGGAGTGACTAATCGTATACTCTCCTCGTCCCAAGAAAAATCAACTTTTGAAAACGTATTTAGACAAACATCTCAGTTTCAAAAGTTATTTTTTTCTGGGACGGACGATGTACTTAGATACTGGCCATAGTAAAAGCTGAACTTTTAAATCTAACTATCATCATTGTATATGACAAAAGTGATTTATAAAGATGGAACCCACATACACAAATTTTAACTATAACAATCATTAATGTATATAGATACAAAATAGCATTAGAAGAAAAAGATAAGTAGAGATAGATAATATTATAACATTATTTATTTCATATGGGCAGTACACATTTATATGAGTACTTTTGTTATTTTTTTATATGGATTAGTTGAACAATGATATTAGGTTACTGAATAAAATATTATATTAGCTATAGATTACTTTTGTATCACATTGTGAATGCCCATACTAATCAGCTCTACTGTGGCTAGCCAAGGCCTTCTCTCATTCTGTGCAGAAGTGCCGCTACTTCTCCATCTCCATGCACTACAAACCAAACAGAGATCGGATCAAATGACTCTACAAAACAGGATAAAAGATAAAATATTCGTGACACGTTTTTCAAACTGCTAAACGGTACGTTTCGTACAAAAATTTTCTATACGAAAGTTGTTCTAAAATATTAAATAAATCCATTTTCAAGTTTGTAATAATTAAAACTCAATTAATCACACGTTAATGTCACCTCGTTTTATATGAAACACTTAATCTTCATTTTTATCTTTATCTTCAGGACATTCAAACACCACCAGTGCCCGTACAAACCTGTATTTTAGCAAGGTAACGGCCCGTATTTGCTTTCTCTAAAAACAACTCATTTCTTACATCAAGAGAATGCGGTAAACATAAAAAGATTACTTCAACTATGTTAATTACTTCTTCCGTCCTAAAATATAAAAGATTTTTGATGGATAAGTCACTTGACAGTACTACGAATCTGAATAAAAAATCTGTCCAGATTTATAGTATTCGAAAATGTCTCATTCATCTAAGATTTCTTATATTTTGAAACGAAGGAAGTAATAGGCCACTGAGTGATACATCAGAGTATTGAAATAGTATGGTACTAGCTCTCTCAACAGTAAAATAGTATTCCAGGACTCGCAGCAGAGTCAGTATGTAACAAAACTACAAAATGGTTGAAATGCTCAAGACTTGATATTTGAAAAAAGAGAGAGAGAGAGAGAGAGAGAGAAAGAAATGCTCGAGACATTAATATCCACACCGTATTCATATGTTATAGTAGAGTCAAAGGCCTACCAGCCCCATTCAGATGTTTGCTGTAAAAGAAGAGAGAATCAATTGAGAAGTCAGCAATTCAGTGGAAAATGCCCAAGATCGGGGATACCGGCAAAAGAACCAACGCTGAAGGACGGGACGGCTCAAAGTGGAGGGGATCGGAGCCATCGCGCGTCTCAGACGGACAAGATTTCGCGCTGGGGACGTTGCGGCCGTGCAGCGACTCGATTGGAGGAGACCAGGCAATGTGCGCCGCCGCCAGAGGGCGAGCTGGCACGGAGGTGCGCTATAAGGATATAAGTGATCAAACCACGAACTTACTTATAAATCAAATCAAATTAATGGGTACTTTATCAGGTTATCTATATATTTAACGTATAAAATCACGGGTTAGCTCATTTATACCATTAATGAGTAGTGCGTCGTCACATGTGTGACTCGATCGAGGTCGAGAGAGACGGAGCACAATAATGTCGTGTAACTAAGGGTGTAAGTGGGTCAACCCACTCACACTCTTATGGTTTTTGCGGGAGAGAATCGAGCAAAAAGAGAACAGCGATTGTGAGATTGTATGAGCGGCACATTCGAGAGCCATTGGATTTAAGCCATTCGACGGTCGTGATGCGAGGAAGTGAGTATAACCATTGCATTGCAACACACAAGTTGCTAGATTATATTATATTAATGGTGATGGAGTATCTAAAATTTGAATGTACTACTTCGCTCCAAAAAAAAGACCAATCCTAACTACAAATCTGTATATGCAGGTGTTCAGGTTCATAACTAGGATTGGACTTTTTATGAGACGGAGGGGATAACTACTACGCAATTCGTACTGTACAATACTTGCATCATCACACGTAGTTTGAAATAATATATTATAATAAAAATAAATGTGAAAGTAATTGAAACATGTATTTCACTACATATCATGCATTTTCTATTGATATCCGGAATGATATGCCTCAAAAGATCTACCCTAAACATTTTAAGAAAAAAATTGCAAAGCTTTGAGCTTGGTTTTTCCAAGGGATGTTCATTGGAAGTTGTTACATCGATATTTTATATTGACAATAATAAAAGGGAGATACGCACGAGATCTATAAGCGGATGGATACACGGAGATAAAGATTTAGACAGGTTCAAACTCTCTCGATGAAAGGTAATACATTACTCTTGTTTTGGTGAATTGTATCCATCGAATGTTATTGATCCGTTGATCTAGACTATGGTTATCGTGAATCTAGTGCCCTAAGGGGACTTCCCGATCGTCTTATGGTTATCGTGAATCTAGTGCTCTAAGGGGACTTTCTGACTGTCTTATGTAGGTTGAGAGGCAAAATTATAAAGAAAAATACGTAGTCAGAAATGACTTCAGTTTCCTAATTTATATAAGGTAATATTTAGTTGGGGCTCTACATCCTACCTTGGGATAAGATGACAGCGCGATCGAGTCTTACTCTATTACATAGATAGCATGATTCCGATTCATCACCAGTCAGATATACAGATCGTGTGGATACTTGGTACCTATTTCCTCCATGCAACCTCTCCTCAAAATATATCCATTGGACTAGTGTCATCCTCCATATGATGGAGTGCAAGCGCCAAACGATGTTGAGTTGTTGATTTGCATTTCTGAATCTTTGATCAGGAAAGAAAAACTATATTATGCGTGTGGTTCATCCATATTTTCAAATTTATGTCCAAATGATTATGAGATCGGTGATCCATGAATCCCCTAGGTTGATTCTAAAACTCAAAATTGTCTCCGACTTCGCTCACACAAGTAGACCCAAAGAAGTCACGAAGGGATCAAACGAGAGGACCGAAATGAAATTAAAAAAAAAACAAGCGGACCGACAGACGTTCGCAATGGAACTTGACAGGCACGATCGGTTTATTCCATCTGAACGACCTTGGCTCCCCATCTCCCTCTCCAGGTGCTTCAAGAAACCCACGTTTCAGATTAGAGCAAAAGCCAACCGTCCACGGTGTCGGTCTCTGTAGCGCAATTTTCTTTTCTTTCTTTCTTTTTTTTTTCTTTCAAAAACTACTAGTAGGAGTGATACATACAGTAGAGCAAATCAGCATCAGCTGGAGCTATCAATCAAAGCAACCGATAATCCCGATTTGGTCACTAATCCCCAACCACCCCCTCAAAACCACATCACCAAGCGAGACCTACAACGGGCCCCACCCCCACCAAATCACACCATTTTCACACCACAGCTGCTGCTCATGAGCGATGCCCTTTGCAAGCGAATCTTCCTCAGACGACCATCTACTTTCCTCCGTAAATTTTTTCATAATAGTTAAGGATAGTAAATAAAGGATTACTATGATTGGTTAAGATGACAAGATATTAGATGTTGTGAGAAATAAGAAACGGTAACTATATTTTAAGGGCCGCGGCAGTATACCCATCAGTTAAAAAAAACCATCAATGCTGCAGCTGCAAGACTGAAGTACAACAACAACAAAGAACAGAAGCATAAGAAAGTAAACCAGGAGAGGCAGTGAAACCATCACCACAGATGTACACAAACTGAAACAAAGAACAAAATGTATGTAAATATATTGTTCCTGCACTGTATCAGTTCCACATTGAAGTGAAGATTAAAACAGAGATGCCTTACACCGATCTGAAGGCAGTAGCAGAGGGCACAGGGCAGTGAGAAAGCCAGCAGAATATGACATGATCAAGAGCAGTGCAATGAACAAGGCTGACTAAAAACTAACCTGACAAATTCAATGAAACCACCTAAGCCCTCCTTATCATCTACTCATTAACTCATATAATATAATCTAGAAAGAAAAGGCAAAGCCCTCCAGCTCTTGTCAACTGCTCTACTTACTGGCTTAGCCCTTTTTATGTACACAATTTGGGTTTATTTTACCCGACGGAGCGCAGATTTGTTAGCAAAAACTCCCACATTGATCTAGGCATGATGAACACTAGCAAAAACTCCCACTAGGACCAGTCTTCGCAATCCACACATTCATTGAGGTCGAAGAGAAGCACGCCATCGTCGTTACGGTTCATCGCATCCGCAAACTTTTCCCCCTGCGCAACATCAAGAGAAATTATCATCAGTATATGGTCAACCAAACGCAATAAATTGCAAGACATAAAAATAGATAGGACTTGCAATAGTAGTAACAGATGGTAACTGCTAAAGTAAAAGAAACACAAATCCAATTCAAGAACACCATGACTGAAGCAGAAAAACCATTCATTCATTCATTCAAGAATGGTTCGAATAGCTGCATTGGAACCAAACAAAGTAGCATTAAAGGCTGCAAATCTTCACTATAGTTCACAAGAAGGGGCAAGGTCTCTCTGCTCGTGAACTTGTTGTTTAGTGGCATTTCAAATATAGTATCTGGCTTGTTGTTGCTATGTCCAAAACCTTAATCTTGTCTGATGCTCACTGAACAGAAGAGGCTTGGGGGCCTCGTCACTAGTGTCCCCAGAGTTTGGCCCTGTTTAGTTCCCTTCAAACTTCAAACTTCAAACTTCAAACCAATCACATCGAATGTTTGGACACATGTATGAAGTATTAAATGTGGACGAAAAAAAAAACCAATTACACAGTTTGCGTGTAAATTGCGAGACGAATCTTTTGAGCCTAATTGCACCATGATTTGACAATGTGGTGCTACAGTAAACATTTGCTAATGACGGATTAATTAGGCTCAAAAGATTCGTCTCGCAGTTTACAGGCGGAATCTGTAATTTGTTTTGTTATTAGACTATGTTTAATACTTCAAATGTGTGTCCGTATATCTGATGTGACCTGATGTGACGTTTTTTTTCAAACTTTTTTTTGAATCTAAACACGGGCTTTCTCAGAAAATTAAAAATGAGAGAAAGGAATCACGATGACAAGGACATCACGCGACTGACCACGACCTGACAAAACCCAAAGGGAGAACTTCAAAATTAACCAATCGAGCTACTCCACTCCAACGACATATGCCATGCCATTATGCCGATATGCCATTGCCATCAGCAAGAAGAACGCCGACATCTTCTCAACCAAAATCTCTCCTTAATAATAAGATAGATATTGGAGTACCTCTCCAGATGAAATTACCGGTAATTAACCCTTAATCAACGCAGTAAAAAATATAAAAAGTGAATTATCTTTTGCTCGATTGATTTGGTTTTGCAAGAGGTGTTATACCTTCAGTGTTTCAAAAAAACAAAAAAAACCAGATGACATTAACGTATGATTAATAAAGTTTTAATTATTACAAACTTGAAAAATGGATTTATCTGATAATTTAGAGTAACTTTCATATATAAAATTTTCGCTCGAAACATATACTATTTAACAATTTGAAAAGCGTGTCACTGAATACCTAAATTAATTTTTGAAAGAAACGAACGGCACCAAGACCTGGAGATGCACGTGGTGGCATGCGACCACCGCCGTGAAGGAACCGGTTGGTGGACCCGGAAGTGTCAGCCAGGGAATCCAATGGCCGGCAGCCACGTCGCCGACCACCGCGCCGCAACTTGCTCGCCTCCAGTTTTTGGTCACACCCGGGCGCCTGGGCCCACCTCCCAGCCACACAAAACTACTCCCGCAAAAACCGAGCATACTAGTACACACCCAACTTCAAAATTATTTCAACTTTTATGTACGCAACGGGAAAATAAAATAAATCAACCCTATCATGGAGTACTAGTTTGTACAAATAGACACTTTTTACGAATTCTGCTCAAAAACAAAAATGATTTCATTCACCAAAATATATACTGATACTACGAGAAAAAAGCTGACACGTGGGGCCCGACCTGGTCCACCACGGCGGGCAGGGCGGGGCCCACGCGGGGAGCACGGGAAACAGCAACAGAATCTCGGGGAAAGCGGGCGAGACATCCATCCAACCAAACCTTGCAAAGCAAGTCAGAAGAAGAAACCAACGAAAAAGCCTAGGCAAACACACAAATTTACCCGGTTTTACTCCTCTTCCTCCACGAGAAATCAAACGAACTCGAACTCGAACTCGAACTCGGTAGAAGGAGGACACGAGGGAACACGTGGCTGGCGCACGTCTGACACCGCAGGCCCACCCAGTCCACGCGGAGGGCCCCCCTCCCGAGAGGAAGGCAACGCGCGTGACGGCGACTCGGGAGCCGCCGCTACTAGTTTCTGGTTCAACACGAAACCGACTAGAAAATTTTCTTAGTTTGATTTCGAAAGAGAAAAAAAAGGAATACTACTCATTATTAAGGGTTTGAGCAGGTTTATGACTTTATTCAATTATTATCCAACAACTGAATTCTAGAATTACAAAATATAGAAGAAAAATCCATATATTTTTTGAGGAAGAGAAGGGCCGGCGGGCGATAAAATGGAGTAAACCCAACGACACCGGCCGCCGCAGCCCGGTGCGCAGAGTCCGCCGCCGCGCGTCGGCGCCACCCAAACGCGTTTTACGCCCCACGAGTCCGCATCGAACACCCAAGCACAAACGAACGCGATCTACTTTTTTTTCTTTTTTCAGGAAGAACTCTTTTTTTCCCTATTATTACACATACACAAATCGTAACAGACAAGGAAAACTACTGCTACTAAAATGATCTAGTGAAAAAAATAGTTTTTTTAACGGACCTAAAAGATGCTTCATCTTGGCAAATAAGCTGAATTTACGGGTCCAAATTAGTAGTAAACGTTTAAATTTCTATTGAGACTAAACAGATAAACACTATGGTAGTACGACTACTTTTCTATAATTCCAAGTGAATAAAAGAGGTGAAAAGCAAATGGATTTCGTCAGAAAAATCATTGCAGGCACATCTCCATACACAAATCAAATCAAGGTGGAATTTTTAGTAAAAAAAGGAACTCTTCTTCTGATTTCCTAACAAAAAATTGTTGCGAGAATCATCACACAAGCAAGAACACATATCACAAGCAAATCGCACGAGGAAGGAACTTAAGAAAAATAAAAGCAAATCGCACGAGGAAGGGACTGGAAGAAAGAAGATTTGAGGCACAAGAAAGAGATCAAAGAGCTCTGAACCCAAACGGAAACAAAAGTAAAAGGGCCAAAACAAATGGGAAAAAAGTTGGAGGGGCTCACCTCTGCTTTAGCCGCTGCGGCGGTCTGAGCGCCACCGCCGGCGACCAGGCACGGCCGCTTCTCCGGTGAGCTGCACCCCTCGTCGCCGCTCGACGACGTGCCGCCGGATCCGCACGCCCCCGGCGCCGCCTTCCGCTTCCGCGACGACTCGTCCCCGCTGGAGGACGTGCCGGATCCGGTGGCGGCGGCGTAGTCCAGAGGGGTCTCTGGGCTCGACGCCTCCATGGCCTCCTTCGCCGCCGGGACCGTCTTGACGTGCGCCCCCTCGCTCGGGCGAGAACGCGGACGCGGGTGCGCCCGGTCGCCGCCGGCCGTGGAAGGGGCGGATCCAGCCGCCGCGACGTAGTACGGCGGCGACTCGGGCATCCGCGCCGCCGGCGTTGGCTCGGCTTTCACCACCGCGTGTGGTGGCAGAGACCTCGCCACGCCATCCCGGCTGAAATTCGCGCCGGATCCACCGCCGGCGCTGTGCTCCGGCGGCGGCGGCGTCTCCGGCCTCCGCGCCGCCGCCGACTCGGTCTTGACCTTCACCTTGACCAACACCTTCTTCCTCGCGGGGGGCGGGAGCGGGGCCGGAATCGGCGCCGCCTTCTCCCCGCCGGAATCCCTCAGCTCCAGGCTACACACCCAAATGGCCGCCGGCGGTTTGGACTTCGAAGTCCGCCACCGCCGGACCTTCCATCCCGGCAACCTCTTCTCCTCAGCGGCGGGCCCGTTCTCATCCGGCCGTGGAACCCACGCCGGCCACCGCACCAGCCTCCTGTTCTGGAAGCTGACCAGAATCTCCGCGGCCATCTCCACCGCGACGTCCATCGGAAACGGAACCCCACCCCAACACAAGCCACCCGCACGCACGCCGCCGGCCGCCGCAGATGGGAGACCGCTCCTCTCCGCCTCCGCCGCGCGCGAGAGAGAGAGAGAGAACGATTGGTGGTTTCTTGGAAAGGGAGAGGCGAGAGAGGCGAGAGAAGCATTTATAGGGCGAGACGATGGAATTAGGGGAGGAGCAAAAAAAAAACCTGAAAGGGACGGGAGCTTCTCGGGTGCCGCGTAGACCGGGTGTTGGTAGACCTCGCACGCTGACACCTGGGCCCCGCCCGTCTCTCATAGTCTGGCTCGGTGTAAAGCGTCGGGATCCACTTCGCACTCGGTTGTACGCAGACCCGTATCTCTTCCAGGTGGGCCCGGGTCTCTCGCCTTTCTGGAGTCTGATGCGGGTATGTCTCGTCTCCGTCTCCGTCTCCGTCTGTGGATTGTGAGGAATTCTCGCTTTGAGTCTGTACTGCTCTTGTGCCTACTCATTCAATAGCAGGTAGGCCCGGTACGTGAAGCTTTTCATGGTGAGGTGGAGCTATTTTCTTTTTACTAGTTGGATGCCCATGCGTTGCAATGGGAAAAAAATTAAGGCAACTTTAAAAATCTTAGCGAGATGATATGAAATAATCAGTTTATTGCAACAAAAAATATTATTTTAGCATAAACAATAATTACATTGGATCTAATGATCTTTACATATTTAGCAACAGATACAGTGAAATATTATTATACAAATGTAATAAAATAATAGATAATAATTCCCAGGGGTATCAAGAGGAGCAAAGTTTGAAAATCTACTGAAATATCAAAAAGTATAAACATAAGCAGTAAAATACATGTATACCTATTTGAAGTCCACAAAAGCATGGGCAACGTACAATAATAGCTAGATGTCATGTAAACCGCTCCAGCGAGGCACACATGTGTCACCACGAAATAGTCCCATAATACAGTTACAACACCAATGCAACAGAGCATTGACCATAATACGGTTACAATACCAATACAATAGACGTTCAAAGTCTTACTACAAATTACATAGTGGACCATCATCTAGCAAGCATGCTAGTTAGAAGTATCCTGGGCACAAGATTCCCACCTACTTCTAGCAAGCATCATTGCTATAAATAGCTTACTGGGATTATATCCTAGCCAAAAGCCAAAGGTCACATTTACTTCCACTGAACGGGATCTTATACTTATACTTCTAGCAAGCATATAGCTAGAAATAATCCCCAAAAGATATGGATGCACTTCCCACCTCCCTTCATGTATCATGGAGAAGACTTCCCAGTAAGCTCCATACTGATGCTGCAAAACCATTCATAATAAACTATATAAGTGAAAATAGTTAATAAAATAAATATTTTGGTCAAAAATCTATTTACCTCTTCCTTAATTCACGTGCAACTGCAACATTAGGATCAAACTGCACCCTACTGAAGCATGTAGTGTGCAGACTATGGTCTGAAATAAAAGGTACAATGATTATATTACATAATTTTATTGATCATAAGATCGATGAACACAAAATTAACAAGGACACATCAGCTTACCTTCTTCATGCTTTGCTCTAAGCATTGTTGCTACAATGATAGGTTGCTCATTAGAGCATCTCGCCCATTTAGTTAAATGGTCAGTAAGCATTTTATCCTTAATAACTAACATCATAGGTTTGAAACTACATGAAAATAAACATGTCAAATGCAAATAGTGATAAGAAATTAAGGTAGAAACAAAAAGACATATGTACTCCAAAAAAAAAGTATGTGCATACCTGTCATCAATTATAAGAATATTCCTATATGGGATCCTCTTCTTGTAGCCTTCCACAAAGCCTATAGAACTTACAAAGATGACCATTCCAATAACATCTGCACATGTGAAAATTGTGTTAATAGAACTTCTATTTGTCACAAATTAATATTTGTTTGGGTGGTTAGTTGAACTACTTACCAACATAAATGTCATTATGGTAAGTAAACTCGAAAACTTGATCAAGTGGCATAAGCGGAGGGAGTAATGGCAATATCTTCTCGTGCATGTTTGCTATCTCAGTAACAGTAGTATCACGTGTGAAAACACACACAAAAGCATGGTCTGCAAGCCACTGATACAAAATCATCCTAGCTGGCTCTATGGACATCCTCGACACATAATATGCGGAACCCTCTCGAAGTAGGGGATCTAAACGATCTACTTGGTCATCATAAATGATAGCTGCCATCTTTGTGCCCTATTTATAATAGATAAAGTCAAATACCATACAGAAATCATTGCACTGTAACATATCAAAGCTCAAAATACCTGCTCATCCAATAGAACCAAGTTGAGCCTCTTCTTGCTAGGAGCAAATCTCTCAACATGGTACTTATGGTATACTCGAACACCTAGACTCCAACTGCCCCTAGGATGTACGTCACTGAATGTTGGAACAGGTAGTGTTTCTACTCTTTTACGCTTCAATGACCCCATCCTAAATGCCAAAAAATACATGTTCTTAAAACCAACAAAGGTGTGTTGCTACATCAAATGATAAGGATTATACAGACTCATATAACCTAACCATTTGTAGGAAGGATTTGGCAACTTATAGGATCAAGCAGAATACCATTGATTAAATAATGTACACTAATGTCGGCATGGGACATCACTGCCCAAGTGGAAAATTCATTAAGCTAGCTAGCGATGCATGGGACAGTACTATGCGTGCCGGCAGCTAGCTATATATATAAAAATACATGCTTGAACATAGACAATTATTGACGAAACAAATTAAAATCAGTTTTTTCGAAATACCACATAAGGAAGCAAATAGATCATGCACACATATATATAATTTGGTGAAACTATCACGATACAAAGGATGCCATGCTTGCTGATACTGATCAGTCGATCTCGATCTACATATGCATGTATATATAACTACAATCTGCAAAGCACTTAAACTGCTTACTACAACTACAACAGCTGAACATGGAAAATGGATTTTTGAGTTGTACCTCGAATGAGCTATGGAACAAGATGACAGTGAGCGTTAAGAGGCAACTTGTTCTGCATTGTGCCAGTCAAACAATATATATAGTTGTATATCCGAAAATATTTGAACTCCACCCGCCATGAATCCAAGCCCGCCATCCTCTTCTCCCAAATTCTAACCAAACCATATGTCGATTTTGTGCATTCCCCATGAATGGAGAGGTGTACTGCCATGACTTGTGCTCCTGTCATACCAGCCAGCCCTACTCCTTCATATATCTATCAAGTGCTGAGAGAGGGAGAGGCATGCCGTGTACACCACGCTCCTACAATCACAGTGCAATGACATGCCTTACACAATGCAATGTGCACTGGTGAAAGGGAAAGTTGGATGAGACAGATCTTACCTCACATTCAAGAACTGTGCAGCAAGTACCAATGTGACTTGTGAGGCACTTTACAGTGTGATGACATGCCGTATGGATAATTCATATATTCCATTTGTCCTAAAATATAGAATATAGTTAAGTAATACTATAATTCCTAGTTGAACTGAAATTACTCAACTATATTTCTATACCACACATTGTTGTATCGGACCTTTTGTCAGTTGCTGCTGCTTTTGTTGATTATTACTACTATATGATGTCGGTATAATATTACTACAATATGATGTCGAGAATTTGAGATCAATGCGTGCAACACGTGGTGTCTAGAAATATCTTCAGACTGTTATTACTCCTTGAACTAAAATCAGAGATCAATGCCGTTGGTGGAGCTCAAGACCTTCTACCGATAGCTGCCCCACCGCTGCAGCTCCAAGCCCTTGCCGCCCTTGTTCCGCCACTAACATCCCGGCCGCCAGGTTAGGGTGGTGCCGACGCGGGACCCCGTCGACGCCGACTCCCTCAGGCTCGCCGCCAGCGCCAACTCCGGCTGCACAGATTGTCCGAAAATGTTTTTCCTCAATTTCTGCATTCTGGAAATTTTCGGAGTTGTCCGAAAATCATTTTCGGAACTTCCGAAAAATTACAGAACCAAGTTGTGCGTTCTGGAAATTTTCGGAGTTGTCCGAAAATCATTTTCGGAACTTCCGAAAAATTACAGAACCAAGTTGTGCGTTCTGGAAATTTTCGGAGTTGTCCGAAAATCATTTTCGGAACTTCCGAAAAATTTTCGGAACTTCGGAACCCAGTGGAATGTGATGGACGATTTCGATGAGTAGTCAGCCACCGTTGGTGGAGCTCCAGACCTTCTGCCGATAGCTGCCCACCGCTGCAGCTCCAAGCCCTCGCCGCCCTTGTTCCGCCACTGCTCCACCCCACTGCCAGCCGCCGGCAGCAAGGGCTACGATGGGCGGCAGAACAGGATGAGGGGGGAGGGAACGGCGTCGGCCGGGGAGGAGAAGGATGGCGCCGGCCGGGGGGAGGAGGACTGCGCCGGCCGGGGGAGAAGGTGGATGGCGCCGGCCGGGTGAGGAGGAGGACAGCGCCGGCCGGGGAGGAGGGGAGGAGGAGGAGACCGGCGCTGGCAGGGGGAGGAGGAGGAGGATGGCGCCGGCCGGGGGGGGAGGAGGATGGCGCCGGCCAAGGGAGGAGGAGGTAACCGGCGCTGGCAAGGGGAGGAGGAGGAGGATGACGTCGATGTGGTGGTAGTTTGGTTGGTTTGGAAAAGGATATGTTTCTAGAATAATGACCAAAATGCCCCTCCGAGCTGTGGTAAATGAGTAGACAGCATAGCTATGTGTCCAAATAGTAAGGGTAATTTGGTAATTTCGCGTAGCACTCAATCCACCCCTCAATCCAGCAGGATTGCATACCAATTCCCAGCCACACCCAAACAGTGGAAACTAAAAAATGGAAATACCCTGTAACGATAATAATTATTTTTTATAAAAACCTACAATAAAATTCTATTGGTAACTCCGTAATGAAGTACGGGTATTTTGCTAGTTTTTTTATAAACTTTGGGTTAATATAAATATGTGGTAATTTTGATGACAAATATGAATTTCGTAATGGAGTGTTTTCACCGTATTTGTACGTATGCAATTCAGTTCAATTATGGGCTCTAAAATTTCATTTCTAAGGCTGGAATATATTATATTTGTAATTTTGAATATTAATTAATCTCGTAATGGGTACTATATGGACTCTTCTTTCATTAATACTTATTTTTAATGCAGAATTTCATTCATTTGTAATTGGATTTTTATATCAAATCTTTTTTTCTAATTTTGAAAATTTAATTTATTTTTGTTTTAAATTTTAATTAATCTTACACTGGGTTATATTTGAACTTTTTTTAAAATATTTTTTTAATTTTTAATTCTGAATTTTAGTTAATTTCTATATTGTATTTCTAGCCTCTATATCGAGCGTGGTGGCTTCTTTTTTAGTTGCCTTAATAATATATATATAATATGATAAATAGATTGTTCATCCCTATAAACGACTGTGAATAATTTATATCAATTGTTCATCAATATGTGCAACTATGTAGCTCACCGTAAATTTGCAAACGTATACCAAATAGAAAATTCCTTGACAGCCTTGTTTGGCGCTTAAAATTTTTGAACTTAGGTGCCACCTACTGAATAGATTATTTGCTGTCGATACTGGAGTTGATCGGTCCTGCTCTTGTTCAATGTGGTCCAATAATGGTTGCAATCAGTGGTTACGACAGTTATTCATGGCAATCAACCTGGTTGAGTGTGGTTACTCAGCCGTTATACTGGTTTTTTCACACACTTTCTGTTTGCCTCGTGTACCCGTCTCATCGGGCACGTCCTTTAAATTGAGGGGAGAGGTGGGGGGGGTCTAGGCACGGTTTCCTTGGCCTGCTTTTGTGGAGCACGCGGGCAAGAGAGTGGAGAGGGTGAGTGGAGGTGCTGTAGCTTGGGTGAGGGGAAAAATGGAGAGGAGGGCCGACATTGGTGGTTGCGGCAATGGCGGCGAGCGAGGTGCTCGCCGTCGAGAGGCCGAAGGCTATGTGGGACAAGGGGCTGCTGGCGGGGGCCTACTTCGCCGGCGGTTGGGAACGGAGGTGCCGGAGATCGAGGTGCAGCAGCGAGCTATTCCATCGGCGCAGGCGACGGGTGGCGCTGCCGTTGGCGGGGGCGCTGGGGCGGTGGTGCCTAAGCGTTCCCGTCGAGGGGAAACCTTCCTGGCAGGGTTGGCCACTGTTTTGCGCTGGGTGTGGTCTAGTCTGCAGTTTGTCGGGGCAACCATCTTCACCGTCTTAGCTTGGATGGTTCACCCTGTGGTCCTGCTCTGGGAATGGTGGCAAGATCTAATCAAGGATGACCACTCTGATCACTTATGTGTGGCGGTTTGTCTCCTCATTGTGTTGGCACCGATCGTTTTTATTTTTACTCTGAAAGCGCTGCTAGAGTAGATAATTGATGAAATGGTTGCCAAGTCTTGGCGTGTATCCCTTATGTATCAACTTACATGATCTCTATTTTAATCTTTCTGCCTCTGTGTCGTAAGTATGGTTGCCTCTGATTGATACTTGTGCCTGACTTGTGTTGTCTGTGAATGTAGGATTTCTGGTTTTTCTCAACATGCTTAGGCCCTTTTAGGTTTGGGCATCCTCTTTATTCAGCAGGATAATCCATTCTTAATCAATAAATGGCTTCCTGTTAGAAGGGCACTTCAGCCTAAGGGGGGTTACGGACAGTCATTTCTGAACCACTAAGTCATTAGGGCAAGAGATTGCATTACTGCATATTCAATTTTCTTTTACAACAAGGTACCAGGTAATACATCTCTGGAAAGGGGAAGGGAACTACTATTACTGGATTGGGTAGTGCCTAACAGGGCCTATGCACATCCCTTCTCATGGTGATGGTGGGGGCGAGAGGGGATCAACTTCCAACGGGGGCTTCCGACGGAGCCTAGCCATCTTCCCGCTCTGGATCCTGCGGGGCTATCTGTTGGCGGCAGAATTTCGACCCGTCCAGCAACCAAACGGGTTCCGCGTTACCACGGCGGCCTGGGAGATCTGCTTAGCTCCAGTGCAGGTCCAAATGGCTTGCCTAGTCGTAAGTAGAGCGTGCCAGTTGATTTGATCTGCAATCAACAAGAAACAAGCGAACCAAGTCAGAAAACAATGGCCGATCGGTCGACAGACCGATGACACATTGTCATAGCCCAGCCGATAGGGCAAAGCTATATCGGCTCACTTAGAAAATATGTAAGACATGAATCTAATCTTATCGGCCTTCATTGATATATAGACTTCAACTAATAATACCGGCCGATAAGGGTGACAAAGGTAACTACACCAGCTAGTACTCTGGTGCAACCTTATACGAACCAATCAGCCAGTATAAACGCATCAACCATAAAGAGATCTTAAGATTACTTCATGATCAACACATTTATACTTATCGATCTGCACGTATAAGTGGCAAACATATGCAAGAAACATAAAGCAATCACATATGTTAGATAAGACCGGCTAAAACCCCGGTACTATCCTTAATTACAACCGAAAACAGGCTTTGTGTTAGATCTCAAAACAGGACTAAGGTCGATGGCAACTCGAAGTGTGAATTGATACTTAACACAAAGAAAATCAAGTCGTCGATTGCTTTTGGGGATGACAGATGCATTGAATAATCTAGTCAAGCATGAAAATTAAACCATCGTCGGCAATAAACCCTAAAGCGAGTAAACCGCTGGCAAGGCTTAATTGAGATACCTGTCAAAACTATCCAAGACATGATAATCGACGATCACATCATCGAGGCTTAACGTGTCTAAAGCGACACGCTAGCCCCGACGATGCAGATCGTCGGGGACGAGTTCTTACCTCTGCTCCGAGGAAGCAAGAACTCGTCGAAGAAAACCTCTTGCGAGGGTTGGCGATGCGCCGAAAGTAGATTGATTTTGTTGTGTGATTGATTGAGCCTTCTTGCATGTACAAACTATCGGGATATTTATACCCGAGGTTACAACAGAACCCTTGTAGGGCACGATCTTACCTACAACTAACAAACAAGTCTTTGCAGCAGACTCTAGCCGTAGATTAGATCTAAACTACCTAATTTACAAGATACAATTGCCTAAAACCGAGCTTTATCTCTATTTGGCAACTTCCTTGAAGCTTACTTCGAGCCCAGACCAAGCCCACGTTGACACTGTCAACTCACAACCCGTATCGGCCCATGACCAAACCAAATCCGTATCGGCCGATATGCCCTTTATAACAACACTCCCCAAGTCCGATACGGTTACCGGGTCCGATACGAAGCCTGGTCCGACTCCAACTCAACCCTTCCTCTCTGCTTCGGTTTCCTCTTTCCTTTCCAAGTCGATTACCAAAATCCGTCGTTAACACTATCGTGGACGCCTGTAAGAGCTGTAAGGTTGTGTGCTCTAGAGCTAGGCGCCGATAGCGGGATTCCAGATCGACGTATCGATCCTGAAGTTCATCAAGTTCTTCAAGAACTTGCTCATAGGAATTCTCGGTGGTGTTGGCTAGCTCGGAGAGAAGGGTGCACCTGCTCCCTTGGGGCTCTCTAGTCGGGCGGAGGCGGCACCGGTTGTCGTCTCCTTCGCGGTACGGGTGCATGCCAAAGTTGTTGGCTATACCCAAGGGAATGCTAATCCCGCAAAGCTGCAGAAGGACTTCACGGAACGCGTCCTGAACGGCAGCCGCAAGGGTGATCCGGGGATGGCCAGTCCAGAAAGCGACCACTTCTTCTCCATCTCCCTGGAAGCAGAGGAAGATTTCCACCTTCCAGCTCTCCAGGGATCCCCGGGTGATCCGTTCACTGCAGTAGACTGGCTCCTCGAAGTACCCTAGTTGCTGGAGTAGGTAGTTCAGCTGTTGGGCATACCCGTTAGGATTTTCCATGGGCCAAGGGTTTTCTAACTGGCTTAGTTCAAGAGGGGGTGTGCCTTTTTCGGAGTTGCCTTGGGTTTCTTTTATAGGCACCATTTTGTCGGTGGTTCCTGTATCCCATCAGCTAGGTTTCCATTAACACTGCCTAGGAAGGGGCAAGTCCGAATTTCCTGGGATTTTGGATCTGTGGGGTTCGGTTCGGATCGTCCTACGGTCGGTGCGTATCTTTGGTGTCGTACCATCCTTCTTCTGGTGTTTCCAAGGTGGCTTTGGATAGCACGGGTGTACTGGTCATGCTAGTTTAAGCAGATCGGGTGGGGGTAATTTGAGAGGGTTCCCAGTTGTTTTTCTGACTGGCTGTCTCATGGGCGGCTTTATATCCATTTAATATTTCTATTTTAGTACCTATGGTTTTTCATTTAAGTCCTGTCTTAGACTGAATAAGTTCTTCTTAATTTGTGGCGCCTGCTGTTCCACTGACTTCGTGGGCCCTGATTGTCAGTGGTAGAGGTGGTGGTCCTAGCGGAACGGACACCACGCTTGTAAACGTATAAAGGAGTATAGGCACCATTTGTCGGTGGTTCCTCAATCCCAGCAGTTGGGTTTTCCATTAACACTGCCTGTGAAGGGGCGAGTCTGGATTTCCCGGGATTCTGGATCTGTGGGGTTCGGTTCAGATCGTCCTACGGTCGGTGCGTACCTTTGGTGTCGTACCATCCTTCTTCTGGTGTTTCCAAGGTGGCTTTGGATAGCACGGGTGTACTGGTCATGCTAGTTTAAGCAGATCGGGTGGGGGTAATTTGAGATGGTTCCCAGTTGTTTTTCTGACTGACCGTCTCATGGGCAGCTTTATATTATATCCATTTAATATTTCTATTTTAGTACCTATGGTTTTTCACTTAAGTCCTGTCTTAGACTAAATAAGTTCTTATTAATTTGTGGCGCCTGCTTTTCCACTTGCTGGAGTAGGTACTTCAACTGTTGGGCATACCCGTTAGGGTTTTCCATGGGCTAAGATTTTTTTGACTGGCTTAGTTCAAGAGGGGGGTTTGCCCTTTTCGAAGTTGCCTTGGGTTCCTTTTATAGGCACAATTTTGTCGGTGGTTTCTGTATCCCATCAGCTGGGTTCCCATTAGCATTGCTTGGGAAGGGGCGAGTCCGGATTTTCTGGGATTCTGGATCTGCGGGATTCATTTCGAATCGTCCTGTGGTTGGTGCGTGTCTTCAATGTCATACCATCCCTCTCTATGGTGTTTCCAAGGTGGTTTTGGATAGAACGGGTGGACTGGTCATGCTAGTTTAAGCAGATCAGGTGGGGAGGGTAATTCGAGATGGTTCCCAGTTGTCTTTCTCACTGGCCATATCATGGGCTGCTCAACCGGTTAGACATAAATTGTGAACCACTTCACAAATGAGACCATCGCATGACACAAACATTTCCATAGTGTTATGAATTCAACTGATATTTCCAGAATAATACAAATTATGTGGTTATGTTACAGGAAATCATAAGTGCGTAGAAAGCTAAGTGCTAATATATATCTTACATCTGAAATTAGGTAAAAACAAACATCAGCACATAAATATAGTGCTGGTACGGCAAAAGCTAGCTACTTGCATGCTAGCTCAGAGATTGATGTTCAAAGCAACATACTACAGTGGTGCTAGCTCCGAAATCAGTACCTCTATGACGTGAGAACCTCTCTCTATATACAATGTTCCTTGTGTACGTCCCACGAGGACATGGAACGATGGCTCTTGTCCTTGCTTGGTACCCGCAAAGGATCTTTAATGTTCATTTCTTGCTGTTGCTCTAGAGNTTCGGAACTTCCGAAAAATTACAGAACCAAGTTGTGCGTTCTGGAAATTTTCGGAGTTGTCCGAAAATCATTTTCGGAACTTCCGAAAAATTACAGAACCAAGTTGTGCGTTCTGGAAATTTTCGGAGTTGTCCGAAAATCATTTTCGGAACTTCCGAAAAATTACAGAACCAAGTTGTGCGTTCTGGAAATTTTCGGAGTTGTCCGAAAATCATTTTCGGAACTTCCGAAAAATTACAGAACCAAGTTGTGCGTTCTGGAAATTTTCGGAGTTGTCCGAAAATCATTTTCGGAACTTCCGAAAAATTACAGAACCAAGTTGTGCGTTCTGGAAATTTTCGGAGTTGTCCGAAAATCATTTTCGGAACTTCCGAAAAATTACAGAACCAAGTTGTGCGTTCTGGAAATTTTCGGAGTTGTCCGAAAATCATTTTCGGAACTTCCGAAAAATTACAGAACCAAGTTGTGCGTTCTGGAAATTTTCGGAGTTGTCCGAAAATCATTTTCGGAACTTCCGAAAAATTACAGAACCAAGTTGTGCGTTCTGGAAATTTTCGGAGTTGTCCGAAAATCATTTTCGGAACTTCCGAAAAATTACAGAACCAAGTTGTGCGTTCTGGAAATTTTCGGAGTTGTCCGAAAATCATTTTCGGAACTTCCGAAAAATTACAGAACCAAGTTGTGCGTTCTGGAAATTTTCGGAGTTGTCCGAAAATCATTTTCGGAACTTCCGAAAAATTACAGAACCAAGTTGTGCGTTCTGGAAATTTTCGGAGTTGTCCGAAAATCATTTTCGGAACTTCCGAAAAATTACAGAACCAAGTTGTGCGTTCTGGAAATTTTCGGAGTTGTCCGAAAATCATTTTCGGAACTTCCGAAAAATTACAGAACCAAGTTGTGCGTTCTGGAAATTTTCGGAGTTGTCCGAAAATCATTTTCGGAACTTCCGAAAAATTACAGAACCAAGTTGTGCGTTCTGGAAATTTTCGGAGTTGTCCGAAAATCATTTTCGGAACTTCCGAAAAATTACAGAACCAAGTTGTGCGTTCTGGAAATTTTCGGAGTTGTCCGAAAATCATTTTCGGAACTTCCGAAAAATTACAGAACCAAGTTGTGCGTTCTGGAAATTTTCGGAGTTGTCCGAAAATCATTTTCGGAACTTCCGAAAAATTACAGAACCAAGTTGTGCGTTCTGGAAATTTTCGGAGTTGTCCGAAAATCATTTTCGGAACTTCCGAAAAATTACAGAACCAAGTTGTGCGTTCTGGAAATTTTCGGAGTTGTCCGAAAATCATTTTCGGAACTTCCGAAAAATTACAGAACCAAGTTGTGCGTTCTGGAAATTTTCGGAGTTGTCCGAAAATCATTTTCGGAACTTCCGAAAAATTACAGAACCAAGTTGTGCGTTCTGGAAATTTTCGGAGTTGTCCGAAAATCATTTTCGGAACTTCCGAAAAATTACAGAACCAAGTTGTGCGTTCTGGAAATTTTCGGAGTTGTCCGAAAATCATTTTCGGAACTTCCGAAAAATTACAGAACCAAGTTGTGCGTTCTGGAAATTTTCGGAGTTGTCCGAAAATCATTTTCGGAACTTCCGAAAAATTACAGAACCAAGTTGTGCGTTCTGGAAATTTTCGGAGTTGTCCGAAAATCATTTTCGGAACTTCCGAAAAATTACAGAACCAAGTTGTGCGTTCTGGAAATTTTCGGAGTTGTCCGAAAATCATTTTCGGAACTTCCGAAAAATTACAGAACCAAGTTGTGCGTTCTGGAAATTTTCGGAGTTGTCCGAAAATCATTTTCGGAACTTCCGAAAAATTACAGAACCAAGTTGTGCGTTCTGGAAATTTTCGGAGTTGTCCGAAAATCATTTTCGGAACTTCCGAAAAATTACAGAACCAAGTTGTGCGTTCTGGAAATTTTCGGAGTTGTCCGAAAATCATTTTCGGAACTTCCGAAAAATTACAGAACCAAGTTGTGCGTTCTGGAAATTTTCGGAGTTGTCCGAAAATCATTTTCGGAACTTCCGAAAAATTACAGAACCAAGTTGTGCGTTCTGGAAATTTTCGGAGTTGTCCGAAAATCATTTTCGGAACTTCCGAAAAATTACAGAACCAAGTTGTGCGTTCTGGAAATTTTCGGAGTTGTCCGAAAATCATTTTCGGAACTTCCGAAAAATTACAGAACCAAGTTGTGCGTTCTGGAAATTTTCGGAGTTGTCCGAAAATCATTTTCGGAACTTCCGAAAAATTACAGAACCAAGTTGTGCGTTCTGGAAATTTTCGGAGTTGTCCGAAAATCATTTTCGGAACTTCCGAAAAATTACAGAACCAAGTTGTGCGTTCTGGAAATTTTCGGAGTTGTCCGAAAATCATTTTCGGAACTTCCGAAAAATTACAGAACCAAGTTGTGCGTTCTGGAAATTTTCGGAGTTGTCCGAAAATCATTTTCGGAACTTCCGAAAAATTACAGAACCAAGTTGTGCGTTCTGGAAATTTTCGGAGTTGTCCGAAAATCATTTTCGGAACTTCCGAAAAATTACAGAACCAAGTTGTGCGTTCTGGAAATTTTCGGAGTTGTCCGAAAATCATTTTCGGAACTTCCGAAAAATTACAGAACCAAGTTGTGCGTTCTGGAAATTTTCGGAGTTGTCCGAAAATCATTTTCGGAACTTCCGAAAAATTACAGAACCAAGTTGTGCGTTCTGGAAATTTTCGGAGTTGTCCGAAAATCATTTTCGGAACTTCCGAAAAATTACAGAACCAAGTTGTGCGTTCTGGAAATTTTCGGAGTTGTCCGAAAATCATTTTCGGAACTTCCGAAAAATTACAGAACCAAGTTGTGCGTTCTGGAAATTTTCGGAGTTGTCCGAAAATCATTTTCGGAACTTCCGAAAAATTACAGAACCAAGTTGTGCGTTCTGGAAATTTTCGGAGTTGTCCGAAAATCATTTTCGGAACTTCCGAAAAATTACAGAACCAAGTTGTGCGTTCTGGAAATTTTCGGAGTTGTCCGAAAATCATTTTCGGAACTTCCGAAAAATTACAGAACCAAGTTGTGCGTTCTGGAAATTTTCGGAGTTGTCCGAAAATCATTTTCGGAACTTCCGAAAAATTACAGAACCAAGTTGTGCGTTCTGGAAATTTTCGGAGTTGTCCGAAAATCATTTTCGGAACTTCCGAAAAATTACAGAACCAAGTTGTGCGTTCTGGAAATTTTCGGAGTTGTCCGAAAATCATTTTCGGAACTTCCGAAAAATTACAGAACCAAGTTGTGCGTTCTGGAAATTTTCGGAGTTGTCCGAAAATCATTTTCGGAACTTCCGAAAAATTACAGAACCAAGTTGTGCGTTCTGGAAATTTTCGGAGTTGTCCGAAAATCATTTTCGGAACTTCCGAAAAATTACAGAACCAAGTTGTGCGTTCTGGAAATTTTCGGAGTTGTCCGAAAATCATTTTCGGAACTTCCGAAAAATTACAGAACCAAGTTGTGCGTTCTGGAAATTTTCGGAGTTGTCCGAAAATCATTTTCGGAACTTCCGAAAAATTACAGAACCAAGTTGTGCGTTCTGGAAATTTTCGGAGTTGTCCGAAAATCATTTTCGGAACTTCCGAAAAATTACAGAACCAAGTTGTGCGTTCTGGAAATTTTCGGAGTTGTCCGAAAATCATTTTCGGAACTTCCGAAAAATTACAGAACCAAGTTGTGCGTTCTGGAAATTTTCGGAGTTGTCCGAAAATCATTTTCGGAACTTCCGAAAAATTACAGAACCAAGTTGTGCGTTCTGGAAATTTTCGGAGTTGTCCGAAAATCATTTTCGGAACTTCCGAAAAATTACAGAACCAAGTTGTGCGTTCTGGAAATTTTCGGAGTTGTCCGAAAATCATTTTCGGAACTTCCGAAAAATTACAGAACCAAGTTGTGCGTTCTGGAAATTTTCGGAGTTGTCCGAAAATCATTTTCGGAACTTCCGAAAAATTACAGAACCAAGTTGTGCGTTCTGGAAATTTTCGGAGTTGTCCGAAAATCATTTTCGGAACTTCCGAAAAATTACAGAACCAAGTTGTGCGTTCTGGAAATTTTCGGAGTTGTCCGAAAATCATTTTCGGAACTTCCGAAAAATTACAGAACCAAGTTGTGCGTTCTGGAAATTTTCGGAGTTGTCCGAAAATCATTTTCGGAACTTCCGAAAAATTACAGAACCAAGTTGTGCGTTCTGGAAATTTTCGGAGTTGTCCGAAAATCATTTTCGGAACTTCCGAAAAATTACAGAACCAAGTTGTGCGTTCTGGAAATTTTCGGAGTTGTCCGAAAATCATTTTCGGAACTTCCGAAAAATTACAGAACCAAGTTGTGCGTTCTGGAAATTTTCGGAGTTGTCCGAAAATCATTTTCGGAACTTCCGAAAAATTACAGAACCAAGTTGTGCGTTCTGGAAATTTTCGGAGTTGTCCGAAAATCATTTTCGGAACTTCCGAAAAATTACAGAACCAAGTTGTGCGTTCTGGAAATTTTCGGAGTTGTCCGAAAATCATTTTCGGAACTTCCGAAAAATTACAGAACCAAGTTGTGCGTTCTGGAAATTTTCGGAGTTGTCCGAAAATCATTTTCGGAACTTCCGAAAAATTACAGAACCAAGTTGTGCGTTCTGGAAATTTTCGGAGTTGTCCGAAAATCATTTTCGGAACTTCCGAAAAATTACAGAACCAAGTTGTGCGTTCTGGAAATTTTCGGAGTTGTCCGAAAATCATTTTCGGAACTTCCGAAAAATTACAGAACCAAGTTGTGCGTTCTGGAAATTTTCGGAGTTGTCCGAAAATCATTTTCGGAACTTCCGAAAAATTACAGAACCAAGTTGTGCGTTCTGGAAATTTTCGGAGTTGTCCGAAAATCATTTTCGGAACTTCCGAAAAATTACAGAACCAAGTTGTGCGTTCTGGAAATTTTCGGAGTTGTCCGAAAATCATTTTCGGAACTTCCGAAAAATTACAGAACCAAGTTGTGCGTTCTGGAAATTTTCGGAGTTGTCCGAAAATCATTTTCGGAACTTCCGAAAAATTACAGAACCAAGTTGTGCGTTCTGGAAATTTTCGGAGTTGTCCGAAAATCATTTTCGGAACTTCCGAAAAATTACAGAACCAAGTTGTGCGTTCTGGAAATTTTCGGAGTTGTCCGAAAATCATTTTCGGAACTTCCGAAAAATTACAGAACCAAGTTGTGCGTTCTGGAAATTTTCGGAGTTGTCCGAAAATCATTTTCGGAACTTCCGAAAAATTACAGAACCAAGTTGTGCGTTCTGGAAATTTTCGGAGTTGTCCGAAAATCATTTTCGGAACTTCCGAAAAATTACAGAACCAAGTTGTGCGTTCTGGAAATTTTCGGAGTTGTCCGAAAATCATTTTCGGAACTTCCGAAAAATTACAGAACCAAGTTGTGCGTTCTGGAAATTTTCGGAGTTGTCCGAAAATCATTTTCGGAACTTCCGAAAAATTACAGAACCAAGTTGTGCGTTCTGGAAATTTTCGGAGTTGTCCGAAAATCATTTTCGGAACTTCCGAAAAATTACAGAACCAAGTTGTGCGTTCTGGAAATTTTCGGAGTTGTCCGAAAATCATTTTCGGAACTTCCGAAAAATTACAGAACCAAGTTGTGCATTCTGGAAATTTTCGGAGTTGTCCGAAAATCATTTTCGGAACTTCCGAAAAATTACAGAACCAAGTTGTGCGTTCTGGAAATTTTCGGAGTTGTCCGAAAATCATTTTCGGAACTTCCGAAAAATTTTCGGAACTTCGGAACCCAGTGGAATGTGATGGACGATTTCGATGAGTAGTCAGCCACCGTTGGTGGAGCTCCAGACCTTCTGCCGATAGCTGCCCACCGCTGCAGCTCCAAGCCCTCGCCGCCCTTGTTCCGCCACTGCTCCACCCCACTGCCAGCCGCCGGCAGCAAGGGCTACGATGGGCAGCAGAACAGGATGAGGGGGGAGGGAACGGCGTCGGCCGGGGAGGAGAAGGATGGCGCCGGCCGGGGGGGAGGAGGACTGCGCCGGCCGGGGGAGAAGGTGGATGGCGCCGGCCGGGTGAGGAGGAGGACAGCGCCGGCCGGGGGAGGAAGGGAGGAGGAGGAGACCGGCGCTGGCAAGGGGAGGAGGAGGAGGATGGCGCCGGCCGGGGGGGAGGAGGATGGCGCCGGCCAAGGGAGGAGGAGGTAACCGGCGCTGGCAAGGGGAGGAGGAGGAGGATGACGTCGATGTGGTGGTAGTTTGGTTGGTTTGGAAAAGGATATGTTTCTAGAATAATGACCAAAATGCCGCTCCGAGCTGTGGTAAATGAGTAGACAGCATAGCTATGTGTCCAAATAGTAAGGGTAATTTGGTAATTTCGCGTAGCACTCAATCCACCCCTCAATCCAGCAGGATTGCATATCCAATTCCCAGTCACACCCAAACAGTGGAAACTAAAAAATGGAAATACCCTGTAACGATAATAATTATTTTTTATAAAAACCTACAATAAAATTCTATTGGTAACTCCGTAATGAAGTACGGGTATTTTGCTAGTTTTTTTATAAACTTTGGGTTAATATAAATATGTGGTAATTTTGATGACAAATATGAATTTCGTAATGGAGTGTTTTCACCGTATTTGTACGTATGCAATTCAGTTCAATTATGGGCTCTAAAATTTCATTTCTAAGGCTGGAATATATTATATTTGTAATTTTGAATATTAATTAATCCGAAAATGTTTTTCCTCAATTTCTGCATTTTGGAAATTTTCGGAGTTGTCCGAAAATCATTTTCGAAACTTCCGAAAAATTACAGAACCAAGTTGTGCGTTCTGGAAATTTTTGGAGTTGTCCGAAAATCATTTTTGGAACTTCCGAAAAATTACAGAACCAAGTTGTGCGTTCTGGAAATTTTCGGAGTTGTCCGAAAATAATTTTCGGAACTTCCGAAAAATTACAGAACCAAGTTGTGCGTTCGAGAGGGGACGGGCCGGCTCGACGGTGGTGGCGGCAGCGTGGGGCGGCGGCGGCGGAGGGGAGGCGGAGTGGGGCGGCTGTGGGGCGGGCCGGCTCGACGGCGGGGGAGGACTGGCGCAGGAGGGCAGGCGCGGCAGCAGCGGCGCGGGATGGCCGGCGCGGCAGCGGCGGCGGGGGATGGCCGGCGCGCGGGCGCGACGGCGCGGGAGGAGCGGCGGCGCTACGATGAGGAGAGAGAGAGAGACGGTCAGACGGCTCGCGCGGGCGGCTTCGGTGAGGCGCTGAAGCGAGAGAAGAGAAGAGAGAGCGAGAGAGAGGGAGGCGTTTTTATTTGGAGCGGCTTCGGTGGGAACGGACACCACGGTTCCTTTCTTTTTAATATGGTATAGATAAGAGAGGGGGGAGGGGGTGGGGGAGGAAGGAGGTGGGAGGCCGGCTAATCTCTGGTAAGAAACCGAAATTTATGGATTTGTCTCAATCGAAAGAACTGCGAAGATTTGCCATTTACTGTAAATGATGGATTTTGTCAATTGGCAATGGTGAGGTAAAAACACAGGTTTTCAACCTATTTCTAGATGAATTGTTTGTTTGTAGATATGAGCATTTGACTGGACCTTTTTATAGCTTACGAACTGGGATAATCTTGTCACACCAGGAGGAGTTCATACAGTAATGTAGCAAGGGTTCTGTCACACCAAATGGACAGACAACTGAACGGCAAGACGCCTCTATATACTCTCTCTCTCCTATAAAAAACAAATCTAATATGAAATATGATATATCCACTACTGCAAAACACCTTTTAGGTGCCGGTTACAAACCCAGCACACCTATCTATGCCGGATTTACAAAAGGCACCAATCATCCGACATTAATGCCCTAGAGTTATTGGTGCCAGTGGTATCCGACACTAATGCCTTAGAATTATTGGTGCCGGTGGTAGAGCCGACATCTTTGTGCTTCCCACGATTAAAAAAAGAAATGTCGTCTCGAAGCATCAGCTCGAGCTGATGCTTCGACCAATCCGAACCTGTTTCCAAACATCGGATCAAGAAATTCATATCAACATATCAAAAACATACAGGATCAACAATCCCCCAAATGAACAGATCAAGATCAACCCCACCTTTTTCATCCCGCGGAGGTAAAAAAAGGTCAATAGGTGTCGGTTCTAAATAAACTGACACATATAAGTCGATACCTATTAAGGCTTTTTAGTAGTGATCATATCCTAGTATTACAAATCTGGATATGAGCTTCTCTCCTAAGTTTGTTTTTTATGAAAAGGAGGAAGTAGTCACAACGGTTACTTTTTAAGAAGGTCCAAATTTTCTCGTATACTAGATTTGTTGTTGCGCATGATTCTTCGACCAACCAAAAATCTCATGAAATATAGTACCTCTATTCTTTGACATAAGACATTGGTTGGTTTATAAATAAAAAAAATAGAGGAAGTACTTTGTATTTAAGTAAGATAAGAAGAGTGGCATGCGTGTTTTATTATCATTGAAAAAGGAGATATTAACTATTTACCATTTTTAGACGTGATGTTTAACAATTTGTTACTAGACCCATATATTATATAGACATATAAGGACCTACATATCATAAACTATGACATGTGACAAATTATTAAACATCAGATCTTAAAAGTGACAAATAGTTTAATGTCTCCAATAATAACATGAGGTTTTTATTTTTTAAACCCTTTTATAATAACATTTTACATAAATAGTTATATATATGTTATTTCCACATATAATCCCTTTTGCACCATTACACGGAGGCACGGCACGTATGGCAAATCAATCCTACTATACCATGTGTATCTGTACTGTGATGGGTGTCACCTTAATACGTTCTTTTCTCCCCTTTGTCAATTTAGCTATTAATCTATTTTTAACTAATATTTAATTAACTATGTGCTAATCTACCGTTTTATTTTTCGTGTGGGAGGTAAGGGTTCCCAAGTCCCAACCCTTATTAAAGAACACAACCTAACATCATGATTAATTGTAGTTAGATCATGATTAATTGTAGTTCCGAAAAATAAAAAGTTATAAGCTGAAAAACCTAATTTTTACAAATTCTCATTGACTTGGGATGGCGTTAATGGAAAGAGGGGAAATGTCCGAGAATATTATTTGTCTGTTTGTTGATTACCAAATGGTTCGAACCGATATCTATACTACCATCTATTATCAAATCAATAACATATATGAATATCAATCATTCACTACTACAAAAACGTTCATCAGTGTCGGCATAATAGATGTCGGTTGAACAAAAACCGGCACCTATTAGTCGTATATCGTCTCAATTATAGATTATAGGTGCCGGTTCGGGCGGAGAAAGGAATAGGTGCCGGTTCTTGTTATGAACCGGCACCTATAAATTAACTGCTAACATATATATATTGATTAAATCCGTAAATCAATCAAAAATCATCGTTACTAATCTTTCATATGTAAAATACTCGATGATTTAATACTGTCCACATTACACAAATAGACGCAAGTAACATATTCTCAATATTACTCCAAAATCAATAAGTCATTATATTTTCTCAAAATATTGGACCAATTCAACAAGAGACGTCTACATTATCTATCACAAATAAGAAAATCATATATACCATAAAGAATTAATCACACAAATGAAACAAACTTGCTTAGAGAAAATGTACTAACCTTTAAACATGAAAGAATACACAAATTCCTTAATGTATTTAAAATTTTTCGGCAAAACCTCTCCCCCCGTTTGCATGAGCCGCACGAAGACGCTCAAAATGAGCTCATCAGCGCTGAGAGGAGACATATATAGGTGCACAAGATATAGGTGCCGGTTTACAACAATAACCGGCACCTATAATCAGTTCCTTCCGTGGTAAGGAACCACATATGTGCCGGTTCTTTTTACGAACCGGCACATATCTTATAGGTGTCGGTTTGTAGCATCCGGCCGATACCAATTGAAACAAATAGGTGCCGGTTCATAACAAGAACCGGCACCTATTCCTTTCTCCGCCCGAACCGGCACCTATAATCTATAATTGAGACGATATACGACTAATAGGTGCCGGTTTTTATTCAACCGACACCTATTATGCCGACACTGATGAACGTTTTTGTAGTAGTGTAAAGTAATTTTTCCATATTTACATCATGGATAAGTAAAATATCTAAAACTAAATAATTTCATATGTTACATATGTTATTTGTTTAACAAGGAATCTTTATTAACATCAGCAGATATCTTGCAGTTGTTTTTCAATATATATTATTATATAACACTTATTTCATAGTTTTAGTGCAAACAATATCAAAATTATGTAAAATCAACCAAACTATGTTTATTAATGTTCGTGTTATTTAGGTGCTATATTCTATATAAATGAGGAATTCAATCTACGGAACAAGCCAATGATTGAGGGACTTATCATGGCAATGGCCTCCACTTGGAAGGCGCATAATACTATTGACATCATCTATTCTATCAATAACAAGTGATTTATTTATTATATTTGTATCCCAGAAAGTCTATATGATAATTGTTGTGAGGCTTATTAGTGGACTGAGTATTGGTTTGGCAGTAACACACGTCCCACTATATATATCTGAGATTGCCCCTGCAGAGATACGTGGTAAATTAAATACCTTTCCCCAATTAAGTGGCTCTGTTGGAATGCTCATTTCATGTTGTGTGGTGTTTTGGATGTCTCTAATGCAAGTTGGGTGGAGGATTATGGTTGGAGCTAAATTAATACCTTCAATTATCTACACCATATTGATTATATTTTATTTACCCGAGTCACCAAGATGGCTTGTAAGTCAAGGGAGTGTAGATGAAGCAAAGTAGTATTACGGAGATTACAAAGAACGCAAGACATATCAGGTATGAGATCACTATTTGTTAAATTCATCTTATGAATTATTCTTCTATAATAATTTCTTTAATTTTTTAGCATTGATTATTGATTTTTAGCGCTCATTGTTTTATATTAACTATAACTTTTTAGGTGAAATGGCTAATCTTTTGGAAGGGACATGTATATACTCCAACTAAGGAGGAGTTTATAATTTGCCCTAGTGATGAACCTATGAAAGATAAATTAGTCCCAAGTGAAGAAAAGGTAAAATTATATGGACTTCACGAAACTTTGCCTTGCATTGCCTACCCAGTTAATGGTGAAAATGAACACAAAAGTGTCATTGGTTCTTCATTTTTTGATCCAATTGTGATACTTACAGAGGGTGTTACAGAAGATGTCCATGTCCATGAGGTAACATTTAAGGACTCATCTAAATCTCATGTTATTTTTCTAAATTGTATTTGATTTCTTTAAATAATTTGGTTGATCTATTTTTCTAAAGTTAAGAGCTATTTAATATGGTTTTGTTGTTTTACCATGTTAATTTTTTATATAAACTAGCAGGTAGACAACATGTTTATTGAAAATCAAGGCATAACTTCATTCGATGAAGAGAATCAATATGCATTGAAAGAAGAGGTGGAACTAAACATAGAAGAGGAGGAGGGCGAAGAAGATGATGACATTAATTTCACAAATAATGTGCCTAGTGGCTTATATATTGGTGGTGGGTGGCAACTGGCATGGAAATTAGGTGAAGAAGTGTAACGCCCGTTTTGTTGTGGCGTGAGCGGGAAAAACCTAATTCCTAAAAACTCTATTTGCGAAAATTTTGCTCTTTGGTTGAGTCTTGTTATGTGCCAGGATCTCGTGCTTCCTCTCCCAACTCAATCCCGGAGAAAATCGCGAAATCGGAATTCGAATCCAAACCCTAATCCTTCCAATCCAAATTCTCAGAAAAAGTCTGTTTTAACTCCCTCGCCTTCCTCGGGCCGTTTCTCTTTCGGCCTGCTTCCCTCCCCTCTCTCTTTCTCGGGCCGCCGTCCGGCCCAGTCGCTCCTCTCCCTTTTTTCCCGACCTCTTTTTTCCTCCCGGGCCGCTCACTCGGCCCATCCCCCCTTCCTCCTCTCGCTGGGCCGCGCTCGCCCGGCCCGGTCCGCGCGGCCCGAGCGCG